>QKWP01003035.1:4897-32159 GCA_003550325.1 Gigaspora rosea | reverse complement strand
TAATTCGGCAATCATGCCAATACTTTATTAGATGTTTGGTTAACTGCTTAGTTGCCAGCTTTACAGAAATAAAATTTCTTATCTAATTTACAAATATTAACTAACCCGGTTACTTCGAGAAGTACCTATGTTCGATCTGCTATAGTAGACTTTTATCTCAATACTAACTGTGTCTGTATGAACTAACTAATTAATATATCACTGAAGGATGTCTACAACCTTATGTATCATGATTGCCCTTCTTTAAACCTTCTTCTCCTAGCTTCTCGAGTAGAAGAATACTACTAATGAAAAAACAAAAACATATATAGAAAATGAAAAGGGGAAAATAAAAAAAGGGGAAAACCACTACTACCTAAATTTACAAAGATAAAAAGAAAAGGAAGAAGAAAAAGACAAAAAAAAAGTAAAAAGATAACGGCACTATTATTGCCTGTGCTAGACTATAAAAATTATATAGTGCTGCATAGAGAAACGCTCCATCATAGTACTATATGTAGAAATGAAAAAAAACATTCGAGAAAGAAATTTCAACATGGGTACTCTCTCGACCTCTGACACGTTATTCATTGTTTATTTCGTAAGCAGTACCAAAATGCACTCGTAACATCGATTCCAATTAGGTAGGCGCGTTCCCGATTAGGAAGGAGTAAACACTGCCAATCTTTTGGAGGGTGTAAACTGGATTTCCCACTTTTTGGCGAAATTTCGAAAAGTCCAAAGGGGAGTAAGATGATACTTGTAACAAATTTAAAGGAAAGTATATTCCAGATAAAACTCATTTTTTTGTTGTTTCCCACTGTTTTACCACAGGTTACTTCGTCAACGAAGAAGCTCTTTGCTCTCCACCAAAATTTCTCGTACAAGGGCGCCACCTCCTGCCAGTTATCTTGTAAGAAGACGCTTTTGGCTTGCATGCCGAATATACAAAGGAGTCCCCAGAGTAAGAGTTGACCTTTATAAAAACCGTATTTCTGTGTTATCCTACTATACATTAAGTATAGGCAACGCTCCAACAAAAAACTTTTTGTTTTTCTTCGGTGGGAAAATTTGGTTCAAGTGATTGTCAGAAAGAGTGTTGAGTTAGTAAAATTCTTTTCAATAAAAGTAAATTCATTTTTTATACTAGATTAATTTAATACCAAAATTCTAGAATAAACAATTTATAATTTAATTTCTAGTTAGAAAATTTCATCAAATTTTTATATTTACAAATTTTATTAATAATGCTTTAGATATTAACAGTTATCACTTTTTGATATAAAGCTATATAGAAATTTTATATAAATTATATTTAAAAATTTTACATAGATCTATAAACCAATATAGATTTATTGGTCCAGAGCGTAGCGAAGGACCCTTAATTTTTAGACAGTAATACAAAAATTTCGTTTTTGATGCATTACGCCACCAGGATTTACTTTTTTGATGCATCCACATAAACTTTATGAAGATCAAATCAGAAATGTAAGTTGGAAATTTTTTGTCCGTCCGCACGCGTGTTCAAATTTGTAATTTAGTACAACAAAAATATGCATGTTTACGCGTTTGTGTTATACGATGATCGTCATGTACTCCAGACTAAGCTTGTTGGTGAAACTTAATTATCTAGTTTCACCAGTTGCACCTTTGAAATCTAATTGGCTAGTTATAAGTAGTTTCACCAGTCAGCACCGAAATTTTGCAGTTTCACCAACAAGTCTACTCCGGACACACAATGCTACGCATTAGCCTAGTATAGCATAATTTATACATAAATATAATTTTAAATAACAAAAATTTAAAATATAACTGATAAAAATGTGTTAAGTAGCCAAATAAGTAAAATGTTAAAATAAAGTTATAATTAGAGTTAGTGTTAAAATTAGAGTTGGGTTAAAGTAAAATTACAAGAGATGCATTTTTAATTAGAAATACAACAGGGTTATTTAGTGAAATTTTGAGATATTGCCTATTTCTTTTCTTAAAATTTATATAAAAATTTATTTAAATTTTATAATATATTAAAGATAGGATATATTACTACAATAGAGAATCATGAAAGGAGGAAAAAAATTAAAAATGAAGATCAAGGAGTTGTACTAGACAATAGCATAACGCAACAATAAAACCTTCTATATCTTAGTCATGGCACCCACAAATTTTGGTTAGGATTTAATTTCTTCTATCGATTTACAATTGATTACCATTTTTTTTAAAGGCGCCTTGCAATCTTTGAGGAAAGTCTTTCTATAATATTTCTGCGAATTCAATAATTCGTAAGTTCAAATCCTCTTTCTCTATATGATTAGTTTTGCACCATAACGAAAGAAATTTAATTCGTGATCTGTTTATCAATCACTAACTTAGTAATATATGGGACAAGATTTTGTAGATCAATAAGAAAAATCTAGCAGATTACAGTTTTTAGATTTTAAATAACACTTTGAATAATGCAAGCATTTTGAATAGTCGCTTACAGAGCAACCTCCAAGAATATATTTATCTATTTTTTTTTCTTTTTATTAAAAAAAAAGTTATTCGTCAGTATAGCCAGATTCTGAGGAAAATACTTAAGATTTCATTATTTTATATAGCATAGTAATTGACATTTACCTACCTATTTGTATTTTTGCTTATACTTCGGCTTCTAGTTTGAACACAAATCATTATTCGACCCACAGAAAGTAAGATCTAGTACGCAAAAAAGAATTCGTCGTTGTATTGAAATTCCTCAATTATTTACGTAACTTCTCTTCTATTTCATCTTTACAAATCATGATAAATTGTCGAAGGTGCGTTTGCGATTTGAGAATGATGTCTGACTCGTAATAGGAATTAATTTTCAATTTTAACGATTCTATTGAGTCAATCAATGTTCGTCGCTATAAATTTTAAAAAAAAGATATGCCGTCGTCGAAACAATACTTTGTCAAGATTTCTACGCATAAATTTTGGAGATGCGAAAAAGACGACCCCATGTTTCCAGATGATCTTAAAACGTCATATTCAATTTCAACAAGAATGAATTTATTTTTCGTTGCTCCTTTTCCGATAAATAATTTGAGTAATTATAATTTTTTCTGGGGGTTTCACTTATCCGGGGATCTGAAAATTCTTTTTCAATTACGTAAGGTTTCAAAATTTCTTTGTTGATTGACGTAAGGTAGCTTGAAATATAAGGACTTGTTGGTATGAAATGGATCTTGCCAAAGAATAGGCATTGAAGCCTTACACCAGAAGTTATTCACTATGAAAGAATGGAATGAGGCTTCATCCTTTAAGTTCTTAAGAATCTTTTGTACAAGCTCGGGTATTACAGGTACGAAAAAAACTTTTATTATTATTAGTGAACAAACTACGAACTACGAGAAAGTGTTTTTATCACATTCAGAGCTGTATTTTTGTACATTATATTGTCTTCGATACTAAGCTGCACGATGATAAATAGTAAGTTAGTGGTGTCCAAAAAATTTTGCAGGCACGTGATTTTTTGTGCCACAAACCAATCAAATTTTGAGATCAGGTGTAACGTGAAAATCAAAACAATCTGAATAAAGCGAAAGAATTAAAGTAATAAATCGAGTGGTTAGGGTTAGGGTTAGACGCTTGGTTAGAGTGCCGCTAATACCAAATTTTGCAAGGAATTTTTTTTGTTAATGCGCAGTAGACGATTTCATAGACGAACTTTAAAGTTATTAGTGAAAAATCATAAAAAGCGCGATTTTTATGTTACACCTGATCCTAAAATTCAATTGGTTTGCGCCACAAAAAAGTCACGTGCCTGCAAAATTTTTTGGACACTAGATATTTAGTATGATATAATAATATACAGAGTGTGTATGTTGATACCAATGTTGGTATTGGACAATGTCCAAATAAATTCAATTGGATTTTTGGACATTTGGACATTGGACAATGTCCAATTTGTCCAAATAATTTTAATAATTTTTGGACCATTGGCATTGGACAATGTCCAATTATATAAATTGGACATATGTCCAATTGTCCAATAATTTTATTGGATAAAATTTAATACATAATATAAAAATAGCTAAATATAAGAGAATTTTCAAAAATCAAATCCAAAAAATCTTACAATAATTTGACTTAACATGATAAATAATATACTGCTTTACAATATATACTTATTTGTTTAGTAAAATTTTTCTCAGCATTATATATCTATATATTGTCCAATAAATCATAATGTCCAATTAAATCATTTGGACAAATTGGACATTGTCCAAATGTCCAAATGTTCAAATTGTCCAAATGTCCAATATTATAATGTGCTATCTCTGGTTGATACAGATACAGATTACATAAGAGTATTTTTACACTTATTATATTTTGTTTGGTCTTTTTTTTCCAATCGGGAATGCTTTGGGCAGTGTTGTCACTTGGACGTGTCCATACTATGTTTTTTGTCCAATCTCCAAGATTGTCCAAATTCGTCCAAGCCTATGCCCATGTTTAACTAATCAATAAAGTAATTTAAAAAAATATATAATTATATATTTTTTTAGGTGCTGGACTCATTGGTGAAAAAATTAAAATAAAATTTTAAGTAATTTTAATTTGAAAAAATATCCAAAATGTCCAAAAAAACGTTCAAGTGACAACACTGGCTTTGAGTATGTAAAGTGGTAATACAAATAGTAGAAAATGGTAAGAATATAGTGATCTTTGTGAAGGTTCTGGTTTGTAGATTAACCTTTTTGTTAGATTTTTTTAAACAAATTAGGAAAAAAATTATTTCCGTTTTTTTAATACTCTATTTCTAATATCAGTGAATTATATATACGTAATCTTACGTAAGATATTACGGCCCGTAATATTACGAAAATCTTACGATCTACATGGTATATTATGTAATATATTACGTTATTTTGCGGTAATATTACGGTTATTATTTCGAAATATTTCGAAATATATTGCGAAATATTGCAAAATAGACTAAAACAATGCAAATTACTCTCTCCTACAGGGGTTGCGTATTCATGCAGATCAATAAACCAATGTGCGCAAGAGTGATATTTTCGCATTGTTTCGCAATATTTTGCAAATTTTCGCAAATTTTTAAAATTTTTTAAAAAATAAATAAATGATATACATATTCACATAATCATGCTTTTTTATAGGTTTTCGCAACATTTTGCACGATTTCGCAATTTAATATAAAATTTTATATTTTTTATTTATTATTATTATACATTATATTTTACATTTATTAAATATACATTTTTAACTAATATTACATATTTTATTATAACTTATATTCTATTATTATACAGTATTATTTTTACATTATTAAACTACTTTTGCACTTCGTTGCATCTAATTCTATTACTATATACAAAAAACTACCCTAAACACTTATTTTCACTCACCCCACAGTTAGCTATAAAAAAATAAACTATTATATTCCTAATATTCGCTCATATTCGCTTATCTTCGCTTATATTTATTACTTCTTACAAAGTGGTGGAGAAATTAGAGTTGATGTTCTTGTAAGTGCCAAAAAAGTCAGGTCGTTTTCTTGCAAAGTTCTGGAAGAAGTAAGGAACAAATAAAAGAAAAATAAAAAAATAAGTAAAAAAACAAAAAACAACCCCGAAAAAATATCAAAAAAACAAAACTGAAAAAAAATAAACTATTATATTCGCTTATACACGTCACTCTGGTTATACTGACAGCTGGATTAACCAACAGCTGGATTAACCGACAGCTGGTTATATCGACACTTTTTTCAAAAAAAAATCTATAATGTTAAAAATTCATTGGTTATACCAACAATCGTAAGAGATATTGGTTATAATGACATACTGACAATTTTAATATTAAAAAATTATTTAAGATAATTTTTATTGCTAGATATAGTGACAATTTTTATAAACCGACTGTCGTTATAGATGTACCAATCAAATTAATTTTTTAAATTTGCTTTATACTAAGCTTAGCATGAAACAATAAGCATAAAATAAATTCATTTCATTATTTTATGCAAATATATGATAGATTTATTTTATGCTAAACATAAAACAAATTTATTTTAAGGGTGTGGCGACTTAGGGAAGTTGGTAAGTTGTCACCCCCAAGTGGCAGGTCTTGAGTTCAAATCCCACTGGCAACGCTTTTGAAAAAATAGACCTGTGTTCCGGTAACTGTTTCTTGTTGATCGGTTGGGTATATCACCTGTAGTCCTTGGTTACCATCTTGAATGGGAGCTTTCTGGCGAAGTTGTGTCTCGTTATACAGACAAATCCAAGGAACCGGAGAAACAGAAACCCATTTGGCAAGTCCCGAGTAAGGAGGTAGCTCTGATCTTTGACGGTGCTACCAAAATTGGAATTTGGGCCGAAACCGGAGAACCGGACGTTGTCCTTGGGGACAAGGTCTACCAACCTGGCCGCCGAAGTCGCACTGGAGGAAAAGGACCCATTTTGAGGAATTGGGGACCAAGGGGAGAAAAACCATAATGGCAAATGCCGGGTAGATCAACCCTTCTGGGCCAACTGGATTGGAAGTCTGGGATATACCGGTGAAGGACCGGAGGAAAATGATGGTGGATGCCGGGGTTGGAGAAACCTTACAAGGGCAGTAGTAGGTAATGGTAGCGGTTGCAGGGTATCCCCCTGACTGCAAGTTGTTTGCCTCGGTGAATGCGTAAGTTACCGAAAGTGTAGGTGAATACCTGTGAGGGATAGGTATCACTCTACCAGGTTTACCACAGGGGCAAATGCCCTCCAATAGGTGTTTGGCTAAAGCCTCAGGGTACTTTCATAGTGAATTACTCGTGAAAGGGTATATTGAGAGGAACATTGAACATGGGTAGAAGCCAGAGAGTTTAAATAGGCAATCCCCTAGCTGGGTTGCAGATATGGCATCTAGTGTAGAACCTTCGGGCGGACTACTTAAATTAGACAACCAAAAGTTGTACGTGTGGCTAGTTGTACTCTCGTTATACAAATGTAATATGTGGCACAGTTATATTGACCGGGCCAACCCGTTTGGATCAATAAAGTGCTAGGGTACCTAAGTGGTCACCTTAATATTAAAAAAAAAAAAAAAACAAATTCATTTTGTACTAAAATAAATTCATTTTGCTAAGTTTATAATTCTTAGTATAAGCTTGGTGAAACAAAAAAATTTACCTCTGCCTAAGTCGACATATCTACACAATATCAATATAATATCGGTATAGATAGAGATGCTTATTAAACTGACATCTGGATATTTCGACAATTTTTTCATTGCTGGAGAATGTTGATATAACCAGAGTGACGTGTATTTGCTCATATTCGATTATATTCGATTATATTTGTTCATATTCGTGACTTCTTGCAAAGTGCCAGAGATGTTAGAATTGGTGTTCTTGTAAAGTGCTTGAAAAGTTAAGTCGTTTTCTTGCAAAGTTCCGAAGTAAAGGATAAATAAAATAAAATAAAATTAAAAAAATAAGTAAAAAAAGAAAACAAACAAAAAACAAAAATATTAGCAAACTAAATAAAAAAATAAACAAAGCCCCAAATCTCCATTTTGAGTTTGTGTTTTTGCAATTCAGAAATCATTGAAGGTTTTTGCAAAGTGCTGGAATAAAATAAATTAATAAAAATAAAAATAAAAAAAACAAAAACAAAAAACATGAAATGAAAAAATAAATAAAACGAAACCTTGCAAAAACTTGAAAAACTTGCAAAAACTTGCATAGAAATTACTAGAAAAATTAGTTGTATGTTCTTGCAAAGTGTCGAAAGGCTAAGTTAGCTTGTGCAAAGTGCTAAAAAGTATTGGATATTTCTTGCAAAGTGCTAGTGGTAAAGTGTAGAAATAAAATAAAAAAAATTAAAAAATAAAAAAAAATAAAAATGAAATAAAAAAAAAAACAAAGTGAAACTAAAAAAAATGAAATGAAACCAAAAAAAACAAAACGAAAACAAAAAAACAATGTAAAATTGATAGATCTAAATTAAAACAAAAAAAAAATAAACAAAGATCTAATCTGATCTTGTAGTACAATAATCAAAAATTATCGAAACATTTCGAAAATATTAGTCAAACGCGTTTTTAATATGATCCAGATTACAGATCTACTGATCCCAAAATATTTCGAAAGTATTCGAAATATTAAAAAAAAAAGAAAAAGAAAAAAGAAAAAAAAAAGAGAGAGGAAAAAAAGGGAGAGAGAGGTAAAAGGGAGAGAGAAGTAAAAGGGAGAGGAAATAAAAATTGCTCAAAACGGCCTTTTTTTTTTTTTAAGATTTTTGGCTCAATTTGTGGAATATATTTTTATGATCCTTGGTAGCTTACGGATCAAAAATGGGCTTAAGAGTTTTTGAACTTTTCAAAAAATTTTTTTTTTACCTGGTTATTTAGGTAGAAATTTTTTGACACGGTTAAAACACTGTGTAATTGTTAAAGATTTGTTAATCGTTATATATCGTTACAATTAAAAAAGAAAAAAACAAAATAGTAGATTTAATTATAAACAAAAAATCTAATCTGATCTTGTAGTACAGAATTTGAACTTTGTTGAACTATTTCGAACTATTTCAAAAAATCAGTCTAATGCGCGATCCAGGTTACAGATCTACTGATCCAGTTTCGTTTCCTAGTTGTAAGCGTTCAAAATATTTCATAACATATTTCAAAATATTTCGGAATTACTTTCGTAATATTTTGAAAAATTTGATATTTCAAAATATTTCGAAATATATTACGTAATATTTTGATTATATTACAGTTCGTAAGACCTTACATAAGATTGCACTATTATAAATTTGCTGATGAAATAGATTTTTAATAGATTTAGATTTAAATTTAAATTTAAATATAGATTGAGATTGGCCATTCTCCATGCGAACTTATGTTGTTTAAATATTAAAAAAAATACCGTACTAAAAAAATACTAAAATCAGATACTAAAAAAGGCAGATATTATGAAATTCAAAATGGGCTAAAAAATTCTAATACTAATCTGACTAGATGATTTCATGAGAATGTTAATATTCAATCATCAAAATTCAGATTAGCGATTTATATAAATATATTAAAAATTTTACCTATTATATAATACTACCCACTCAAACTTATATTCTTATAACTTATAATTAAATTTGATTAATTTTTGATTAATATACTATTCTAAAAAAATCGAGTACTAAAAATACCAAAACCTGATACTAAAAAAGGCAAATATTACAAAATTTAAAATGCACTAAAAAATTTTGATAATATAATTAGCCTGATTTGATGATTTTATAAAAATATCAAAAAAAATATTTAACCAAAATAGTTTTTGTACAAGAATTTTTTTAAAATACCCTACTGGAAATTAAAGCATTACAGTAAAGATAAAATTTTTTTAATTAATAAAAAAGAAAATTGAAATTCATATTAGAGCGCTGACATTTATTACCTAATATCTATTTACTATAGGGGCTTACTCTCCACCCCAGGTAAGATCTATAAATAAAATTTTAGCCAATCAAATTTAACTAAGGTAAGATTTTTCTTGACCCCCACCCCTAAAATATTACCTAATAAATGTTATCACTTTTAGTAATAATTACATCAGAATTTTTTAGTTATTTTGAATTTTTGTAGATTTGTTTTTTTTTAATATTAGTACATGATTTTTTAGCAATTGAGTGAATGTAAATATTTATAAACATTACAAATTCACTATGTACTAAAAAAATTTATGATGCAATTTTATTAAATTGAATTATAATGATTTTCTCTTTTATAATCATAGAAAGAAAAAAACTAATTATAATTAATTTGTTCATAAGAATAAACCTAAATAAATATAATAAAAAAATATTTTGTATATCAAAAATTTTGAAATTGGAAAATAAAATGGGTGTATTTAGAGACTTTCATAAATAACTAAAGGATTATTATTTCAAATTTATTAAAAAATGAAATAAAGGTGTGGCGACTTAGGTCAGTGGTCGAGTTGTCACCCCCCAAGCGACAGGTTGTAAGTTCGAATCCCATATGGCACTGGTTTCAAAAAATTACATCTGTGTAACTGTGACTGATCTTTGTCGATAGGTTGGGTCATGCAAAGACCTGTAACCTGGGTCACACCATTGAAACGGGAGATTCTAGAAATAGGATCGTGTAATGCCTAGGAACCTGAAGATCAGATCGGAACTCGTTTGGCAAGACCTGAGTAAAGAATAGCCAGACTTTCAACGGTAATACAAAACAGAGTCAGATTAGGTAACAGAACTAGGAAACTGAAACATTAGGATTTTTTAGATATAGGCCCTAACCAACCAAGCTTCTGGAGTCGCACCAGAAGAAAAGGCCATATGTTATAGAAGTATGGACCAAGGAAAAGGAGCCCGTAAGGCACATAAAGCCTGGCTAACTAATCCTTCTGAGCAAACAGATTGGAAGTTAAGAACTACTGGGGGTATAGCCCATGAAGATGAAGGGGTAAGGTATCGGGATCTGTGTGAACTTTACAAGGGCTGCAGTTTAATGGTTCGTACTGACTGCTAGTATACAGGTAAAGCTGTAGCAGATGTAATCTATAATATTAGAGGTATTAAAGACAGTGATGTGGGATCTGCACCAGGACCAGGGACCCAGAAAAATTTGGTTTGGAAATTGTAAAAATTTATTTGGATACTGGCCCAATATTTTGATAAGATTTGAATAAAAATTTCAAATATTTGGAATTATTTGGATTATTTTTTTGTTAAGAAAATTTATTATTAACCAATTAAATGGCAAAATTTATTAGTTACGTTGATTGAAATATAACATGTTTAACATTTTCAATGATTCTTCGCTTAAATTTTGCCTATTATCTTCTAAAAGATTATTATACATAGAAAAACTTCTTTCTACCGCGCAAGAAGATATAGGTAACCAAATGTAAATTAATGCTATATTGTTTAAAAAGGGAAGTGAAGTAGACATTTTATCCCAAAATTCGTCTAAATGATCAAAATCAATTGAAGCTAAATCCAAATTACAATAAAGAGCCCATTCTTGTAATAATACATGAGAAGAATGGTTTAATTCGGGAATTTGAACTGAATAATTTTGAATGTTACAATTAAAAATTGCTAACTTAACAAACCGGGGGTCAAAAACTTGTACGGCAATAAAAAGGGAACAGGAAAAATGCTGCAAAAAGTGATCATTAAATTTAGAATATGCAGCAGCAAATGCTTGTTAAAATACCTCATTAAAAGTAAGCGGATTTGCTCCAAGATTCGTAATACAAGAGTTAACATAATCCCCAAAATTCATGTTAGATTTCCCGTGTTGCAAATAAATTTCAAGATGTTGAATTCTATTTTCAACAAATGGAATTACAGGTTCATTTTCTTGAAAAATTAAGATCGGAAATAAACTTTTCAGTATAATACCGAATAAAGGTCAAGTAAATATGCACTCGCCCATTTTCTTCAATGTTGCTAAAAATATCCATTATTTTTTTTACAGCTTCGGATTTTTCAATTTTTAACTTTTCTTTGTAAAATCCTTCAATGTATTCTAAATAGTCACAAACGTAAAACGCCATTCGGAACCATGTATTCCAATGGGTAGCGACAGGTAATGGCATAAACTTTAATGTCGGGTTTGATTATTGATTTAACCTATGTTGCATTAGATAACGCATGTATCGAGACTTGCGAGCTTTAGAGTGCATAAATGTTTTTTTAATGTTTGCAATTAAAATTTTGACAACGTCAAAGTGAAAAATTAACAACCATGATTCACTAAAATATCAAATTTATTAATTTTAATAATTAAATAATAATTCCATAAAAAATATCGTAATTATTATTTACCCAACTAAAAGCTCAACTAAATTTACAATGTGAGCAGAGCAAGTATTATGTTTTAATTGCTGCATCACAGGATTTAAGGCTTCACAAAAGCACTTCTTCATGTAAGAAGCGGAATCGGAAGCAATTAATTTTGGTAAGTTAAAAGAAATTTTCCACTCCATTAACAACCGCAAGATTAGCCCACCCATCGTTGAAAAGTTTACAGCTTCTAAAAAATCAACTGATACAAGTTTTGTAGTTTCACAATAGGCAAACAACGTATTAACAACATTCCATCCTTTAACATCGGTTGTTTCATCGATGATTATTGCTATGGGCTTTTCATTAAATATACTGTATAAATTTTCTAAATGTTCTTTAAAAACTCTTGGTAAGTACAACCAACGTAAAGTATCTGATGCAGGTATAGCACCACCTTCCTTACAGAACATGTTCAAAAATCTGCGACCTTTGTCAAGTTTTTCTATTGGTATGTCAGCCTCAACCCATACCGTAAGATTATGAATAACTTCTTTTTTTTGGTTAGCCACTGTTAGAGACGACGGAAGGCACCTTTGCCGTGTTTGATTTGAGGATTTTAAGTAAGTTTCATGCTTTTTTTTATGGGTTTTACTATTTATGTATGTAGTAACATAAGATTTATTATCAAAGTTAACACTATGGTTGCAAAAACGGCACATAAGCTTGCTGGAATCTGCAACAAAATGTTCTGAAAACTCTTGCGCATGACTATTAGCAGTGATTCGGGTCATATTTTTTTTTTTTTGCATATTCAAAAAACACTCTTATACTAATTGCCCCCTTTTGTACACTATTTAGTCGAAAGACATTTGATAAACTCGTTATTGCGAAACTCTTTATTGAAAGTATTGATAAACTCTTAAGAACAAACCGCATAAAATTTGATAATTTATACTAAATTTTAAAGACAAATTCTTATTGGCTAGATTACATGTTTAATGGATCATTTTTATTCGAAAAGTCTACCGGAAAGTCTATATGGACACGTACAGGTCACGTGATATTTCATCTTACGGACACGTCCCGAAATAATGATATTTTTTTTTGATTTAAAAAATGATCCGTTAAGGCTTTTGTACCAAGTAAATATCCTTTATCATTCTAATAAAGCTTGTTCTCCTGGTCTTTCCGGTGCTAACAGTGATGAGAGTATTATCAGTAGAACCTTTGGATGTGACCTTTCGAAATTTGTGCAATGTTTTAGGATTATATAAAAACGTCGCATAAACTTCATACACTATATCTCCTGTTCTATTGAGTTTATTTTAATATCTTACCACTATTAGACCAGTAAAGGAGATTAGCCTATTATAAAATCTCAGTCCAAATTTTAAAAAAGAAATAAATAAGAAAAAGATGGCCTGGAAGACTTTCGAACTAAGTAACCTCCTTTATCACTATAAGTAAACTTATTCATGATCCGTTAAGGCTTATAGAATTCTTTATCATTCTAATAAAGCTTGTACTCCGGGTCTTTCCGGTTCTAATGATGATGATATTATTAAAATCTGATTAGTAGAACCGGAGATATGACCTTTCAAATTTGGGCAACGTTCTAAAGATTATATAAAAACGTCGCATAAATTTCATGAGACTATATATCTGGTTCTACTGAGTCAATTTTAATTATATCACCACAATTAGTATCAAAAAGACCAGGAGAATAAGTTTACTTATAGTGATAAAGGAGGTTACTTAGTTCGAAAGTCTTCCAGGCCATCTTTTTCTTATTTATTTCTTTTTTAAAATTTGGACTGAGATTTTATAATAGGTTAATCTCCTTTACTGGTCTAATAGTGGTGAGATATTAAAATAAACTCAATAGAACAGGAGATATAGTGTATGAAGTTTATGCGACGTTTTTATATAATCCTAAAACGTTGCACAAATTTCGAAAGGTCATATCCAAAGGTTCTACTGATAATACTCTCATCACTGTTAGCACCGGAAAGACCAGGAGAACAAGCTTTATTAGAATGATAAAGGATATTTACTTGGTACAAAAGCCTTAACGGATCATTTTTTAAATCAAAAAAAAATATCATTATTTCGGTACGTGTCCGTAAGATGAAATATCACGTGACCTGTACGTGTCCGTAGAGCAAAAGTATCAATTTTGATAGATCGCGGCTACATTTTTGATAGATCTACGATGTACCCAAATTTGGGTTACGTTCTTGATGCGTTTTTATTATGTATAAGATCTGCACAATTTTATTGGTTAAACTACTTATATTGCTTCTAATAATTAATTTTAATGATATTACGTATAATGACAATTTTTACACTAATCGATGCTTCTATTGAATTTAATGGATACGATATATTTGATTTGTCATATTTCTTTTATCTTCGTCATAATTCCACTTTATTTTATATAAAATTTAATCCAAGTTCAATGTTAACTTAAAAATTAATTGACAAGCGTTTTATTCAAGATTCAGCTATTTTTTGAATACCACAATAGTACAAATATGAAAACATTTGCCTATCATTTGCAGCAATGTCCACTATTTTACTAGCAGAGCCTAAGCTATTAAGTGTTCTTTTTTTTTTTTTTTTTTTTATTTTTTTTTTTTTTTTGTAAAACTTTGAAGCAACGTACAATTTTAGAAGAATATATTCTAAATAAGCTTTAGCAGATTATACATTGTAAATAAAGCATAATTGTTTTGCAATTCGACATAACCACATAGTTAACGTTTAAGAATGTTCAAGACATGCTGGCGTGCGATATTAAATTTTTCTATGAATTCTTGCGATTTGTTTTCTGTAAGATGGTCAGTTTTAACTATCATATAATTTTCAACGTCAGGTATAGTAACTTGTTGCGGTATATCAATAGATGGTTTTTGAATAATAGGTTCAATAGTCTCAGCAGATGTCTTTGATTTTTTAGAGCACAATTTGATATTTTCTTTTTGTTTCTCCTATAAAATAAAAAAATTTTTAGTATGAACTTAAAACAAGCAGTTCAATTTACTTTATAGTAATTCTCTTCAATTCACGCTTGGCATTTCTGATATTAATTGTATTTCTTTTTTGTTCTGAAGGAGAAATATCATTATTTGTATTGTCAGGAGCTGCGCGTAGTATGCGGCTGGGTTTACGTGGCTTAGCAGATGATTTTGAAGGCGACCCATTATTTATTGATCGTTGATTTAACTCCAATGGTCGAAATGGGTCATTAAGAATACTTGATTTATTCCTTGGGTAAAAAATATGCGCCTAATAGTAAAGACAAATTAGTTTTTATATCTAAATTTGTAATATTACAATAGCAAAGAATATGTATACCTTCAGAATTATATAGACGAATTATTTCTTGATAAGCAATTTCCACAGATCCATAATAAATTAAATTATTTTTTTGATCTGCTGGAATTATTCTTTCTTTATTTTTGAAATAATTTACCAACTGTTCTTTTGTTTCTTGTATAACATTAGGATGATTTTCTTGTGAAAAAATTTGTGCAGCATTACAATGTTTGCAAACATCATAAAATTGACCATTCTATACATAATCTAAGCACAACGGTCATTCACCAGTAACAATATTCGTAATATAATAACCATTCCTAAGTTCAACTTCACAGTTTTTTGCTAATTGTTGCATCATTAACTGAAAATAGTCAATGTGATCTTTCAATTCAATAAGTTCGTCGCTATCAAAAGAGTCGATAATATTTGAATCACATGTTTTTTTAATATAATAGTAATTTGGATGATTGGATGGTTCGACTAGACCCATAAGAAAGTAAAGTCTTCCATGATTCAAACGTCGATTCATAGCAGGTGTTGTTTTAATAGATTCATTTTGCTATAATTGAACTTTATATTAATCAACTATTTAATAGACTAAAAAAGATAAGTAACTATTTTAATTTACCTGTTCAATTGATTGCGCATTAAGAAGCGTAACTAATCCAGCTTCATAAACACTTTTATTAGTCCCTTCAGAACATAGGTTTTCACTTAGCAACTTTATTCCATAAAGTCGTTCAATAAAGGTAACGACAGTTTGCTTTTCAGTTAGCTGTGACTCAATTGTACGGTTCATTCTTTCAGTGTAATTATTGGTAGTTATTGGATTTTGTGAACTAGTAGGAAGACGTCCAGCATCAATAAATTGCATTCGCCACTCATCACATATCCAATTATTATCCAGATCTTTAATGAGTAATGATTTTTGGTTTTGAGAAAGCGAAAGAGAATCAACAAAGTTTTTATAATGAGAAGTCATTTCAAATGCATCCTCTTCAGTACGGCAACAGCCCACAAATTTAAATCCCAATGCAATTTGATATCTTTAAATAAATATTCAAACGTTAAATTATAGAATATATATATGCCATAATAATAAAATAAAACTAACCTTAGTGAATGTGGAATATTCCATTGCTTTAAATTTTCCCCAAACGTTTGCATAATGTGAAACCAACAAAGTATAGTTCCACGAATAATGCCATTTACCCCACGTTTAGTCGGTCGATGCTTATCTATCATTGCAGTCGGATTCCATGGCTGGTTGCTTGCACAATCACAAATTCTTTGAAATCCTTTTTGATTCGGAAGTTCTTCATAATGCCATGGATGTTCACACGTTGGATCAGTACAAGGTATATTCTTTTTAACAGACATTACAGCCAAGCGTATTGTCCAGTTATTTTCTTTATTACTTAAACCCAATTGTATTTAAAATCAATATTAGTTATTAATGCTTAATACTTAACACTTAACTAGAATATATATATACCGAAAGCCAGTGGAGTTCCATGTTCAGTATTATTTTCGACGACCATGGTTAATACAGGAGCACGATCTATATTAAGATCATATTTACCATCGATTCCAATATAAAATTGCCCAAATTTTCGCCCATTTCTTAACCATAACTCATCTGATACAGTTAATTGATAGTAGTGCTCTGGAGAATCTTCAGGTTCTGACAAATCGTGTTGCTGATAGTATAGAATATATCCTTTTGACTTTAAATCCTCTTCAATTAAATAATTAAGTATTGTCCATGGACCCGAATTATCCTTTAAGCGTTTATCTTCATGAGTAATAAACCGTTTTAGCTTTATATTGTTGCAAATTTCACGACTATTTAATAATGCATTATTCAGCTCTTCTTCACTAGCGCCATTTAATGAAACTAACAACTTTCCTTTAATTCCTTTCGTCGTTCGATGATCAGCATGGCGACTAATTATAATTTTATCTCGAACTTCACGTGTTAAATTAATTCTTGAAATCTTTGGAACAATAGCGTTTAATACATTAGAAGGAAGGTGTGTACCTTCTATTTTGATTCAAAGTGGGTGGCTTGAATTAAGGTAA
This sequence comes from Gigaspora rosea, assembly GCA_003550325.1. Taxonomy (NCBI): domain Eukaryota; kingdom Fungi; phylum Glomeromycota; class Glomeromycetes; order Diversisporales; family Gigasporaceae; genus Gigaspora; species Gigaspora rosea. Next base: position 14,994 of record QKWP01003035.1, on the reverse strand, counting down.
GATAATCGTGAAAATGAATAAACATGAACAGAGCAGCGATGCATATCATTTCCATTTCGCAAGTTATTGCGTAACCCATAGTTGGAACAACTAGGTAATCCCTCCACATTTATGTTGACAATTATCCCCATCACCCGAACAGAACATAATCCATGACCAACATAATTTATCTTTCTTAACTCCGATTTGAACTTCTTGTACATAATTTTGACCTTTTGCTGTAAGATTTATAACATCATCAATACGATTAGTTGATTTTTTGTTGCCGGCAGCCTCCTATTCAATAAAATCAGCTGCTCCTTTAACTCTACAAAGCGTAATTAAACCTTGATTTATTAGTTGTGGTGTTTGTAAACGGCTTTGTGACTTTAAGCGAGTATTTTTTAAAAGAGGATGGTGTAAGATATATGATTCGGCTACACGTCCAAAAGGAACGGAAACCGTTATCTGATTTTCCAAACTTGCCATGACAGTTAATATATGACGATATACAGTAAATGGATTACGCTTTAATAATAATTCGTTTGTGAAAAGATTGGAGAACAATTTTTAAAACGTAGCATTCGTCAAAAAATAATCATATAATTGTAAAAATGTTATTGACAGGCTTGTTAGTTCAACGTTATTTGGCAAAGAAAAAAATTTTTTTTTTGTTTGTATTTATACATAAATCATCGATCGGCAATTATACTTCAATTATACTTTCATAAGATATGTATAAAAAATACAATAGGTTTCAAAATGTAATTTCAATAATGTATTTGTTACACCGGTTTATCATGCAAAGTACTAAAACGCATCAAGAACGTAACCCAAATTTGGGTACATTGTAGATCTATCAAAAATGTAGCCGCAGATCTATCAAAATTGATACTTTTGCGTCCGTAGACTTTCCGATTTTTATTGGCCAGATCACATGTTTTAAAATTTGGAAATATCAAAATTAGTCCAAAATTTTCCGGGTCTGCTATATATATGCATATTAATATAAATATGATATTGAAAGAGTCGCTGTTGGTCTTGATCCCGTTATTCCGCTAAGAGACTATAAGGAAGAAATTCCCGGAGGATATTTACCAAATAAATATGTAACGGACTATGATGGAACTTCCAAATTGCTATTAAAAAGATAAATCATTTGATGCCATCTTCTACGTAATAATTCAAAAAAAAAAAAAAGGATATTTATTTTTATTCCCAGGAAAATGACTTCTATATTTTATAAAAGCTTAGAATGGTTCTGACAAACTTGGATGTGCTATCGACTCTGATTGTTCTAGATAAACTTGAAGCCGATGAATGGAAAAATAAATATGGTAGCTTCCACTCATCCGGTCATGTATTTATTGCTAGAATTGTTGGTGAGTTATTATTATTTATTTTATATTTATTTTATCAATCTAATGTATAATTAAATTATTTATGATTAATTTTTTAGGTAACGACAAAGCGAATAAAGGATTTAACAAAAATGAAAAGTCAAAAATTACGTTCCAAAAGGCATTATGGAAAATGTCTCCATCGCTGCTAAAGATCCTGTATTTTACAAATGCCATCGTTTGGTGGATGAAACATTTAATCGTAGCGTGGAAAGTTTAAACATCGAACTTTTACTGATGCTCCAAATATAACCATTAAACAAACATAGTGATATTCTTCTTGCCTTTAAAGATGAACTTGAGAGAGTTTATCCAACTGGCAAAGGTGATAGATGGCAACAATATGCTGAAACAAACTTTGGACCAATCCCAACTACAAATGTATTATAAGCTAAAATGGTGCCTCAAAATCTCAAATTCCAGATGGTGCTCCCCTGAAGAAACCGTTTGAACATCCGTTACCTAGAGAATTTTATTATTTTTTCAAAGGTGATAAATAACACTAAAACTAAGGCATTTAATTCTTACAAGTTCCTTTGGTATATTATCTATATATTTTACTATTTATATATTTATAAAATGTTATTATTATATATAATTGTTTATATATAATTGTATTGATTAAGATTCTTTTTTTATTGGAGTTAGGAAAAAGATGTTACATTCAGAATATTTATTGTCCCAGAAGCTTTGGCACACGATCGTAAATAATGGATAGAAATAGATAAATTTAAATATAAACTTAAAAGCAACAGGAGAAACAATCATCTCTCGTTCCTGTGAGCTTTCTTCTGTTATTTGAAAACCCGATCAGAGAATGGATAAGTAGGGATCCCGTAAAAAATTATGATCTACTAAGATTGTTATTGAAAGAGACGCCACGATAAATAAATTTATTCTGGTTAGACATTTTTTTTTTCACGACTCCGTTAGAAATCTTACCGGATTACTGCAATGAAGATGCAATTTCATTTTTAAACGGACCCTGATCGTTCTAATCTTGATAAACTTGAAGCGATGAGTTAAAAATGGTAGCTTCCATTCATCGGATCATGAATTTATTGTAAGAATTTGGTGAGTTATTATTATTTATTTTATATTTATTTTATATTTATTTTATCTGTCTAATTAAATTATTTATGGTTAATTTTTTAGGTAACGACAAAGCGAATGAAGGATTGAACAAAAATGAAAATGTCAAAAGTTACGTTCCAAAAGGCATTATGGGATATGTCTTTGTCGCTGCTATATTTCACTGATTCGTTTGATGGATGAAACATTTAATCGTAGCGCTGAAAGTTTAAAGCTTCGAACTTTTACTGATGCTTCAAATTGTAACCATTAAACGTAGTGATATTCTTCTTGTCTTTAAAGATGAATATGAGAGTTTATCCAGTTGGCAAAGATGATAGATGGCAACAATATGCTGAAACAAACTTTGGACCAATCCCAACTACAAATGTATTATAAGCTAAAATGGTGCCTCAGAATCTCAAAACTCCAGATGGTGCTCCCCTGAAGAAACTGTTTGAACCTCTATTACCTAGAGAATTTTATTATTTCTTCAAGGTGACAAATAAAACTAAAACGAAGGCATTTAATTTTTCAATCCAGAAAATTAAACGAGTTCTTTTGGTATATATATCTATATATTTACGACTCATCTATTTATAAAATGTTATTATTATATATATTTGTATTGATTAAGATTCTTTTTTTTTTTTTTATTGAAAGGAAAAGATGTTACGTTCAGAGTATTTGTTGTTCCCGAAATTTTGGCACACGGTCGTAATAATGGATAAAAATGGATAAATTTTAAGCAGCAGGAGAAACAATCATCTCTTATGTCTTTGAGCTCTCTTCTGCCATTTATTACTAAAATTTTATCGAAAAAGGAGCCATGATAAATATATTTATTCTGTTATATATTTTTTTCTCACGACTCCAAAATTAAGGCATCAAGTAAGTAGATTAAGATTGGTGCATTTGCCTGGGTTTTACTATTTATAGCTATGACATAAGATAACGTATCTACTTCATCACGCAGTTAATCAATATGAAATTAATCGTAGCCGATTTGTACAAAAGATTCTTAAGAATTTAAAGGATGAAACCTTATTCTATTCTTTATCTTAGTGAATAGACGCTGGTGTAAGGCTTCAATCCTATTCTTTGGCAATACCAAACAAGTCCTTCTTATATTTCAAGCTACCTTACTCAATAGACAAAGAACCCTACGAAATTGAAAAAGAATTTCCAAATCCCCTATTTGATTATGCCAAATTTCTAAAAACACTTCATCATCAAGATTTGAAGAAAAAATTGATGAATGGATAAGTGAAAACCCCGGAAAAAATTATAATAATAATAACATAATAATTAAATTATTTATCGAAAAAAGAGCAACGATAAATAAATTCATTCTCGATGAAACAATTTATTTGAATCAAGATCATCCGGAAACATGTGATCGTTTTTCTCGCATCTCCAAAATTCATGCATAGAAATCTTACCAGAGTATTCTTTCGACGGCATATCTTTAAATTTTATAGCGACGAACATTGACTCGTTAGAATCTCTTTATGGCATTATTTCAGCTATAGAAAGTCAGAAAAAAACATTACGAGAAGTTATAATTGAGGGATGTTAATACAAAGACGAATTCAAGATCCTAAAAAATTGTGAAATTTAACGACGCTCCGTATTAGAAAAGCGATATGAAAATTTCGCCCAATTATACAAATCTACGCATATGCTCCACTTTACTTCAAACTAATTACATATAACATTAGGGTGATCAATTATCTAATAGAATCAAACATATGTCTAGTTTAATTTATTTTGTATAATGATAAATTTTTTGATTAAATATTATTATGCAATTTTTATATTAAAAAATTAGTAAAATATTTTTGATTATATATTACTTAATATTTTTTTTCTTCTAATTTTAAAGTCTTTCAATCTTTGCTACATCCTTAACAAAATTACATTTTCAAAATTTACATATAAGGTAAAAGGGTATAATTTGGCGAAAAAGGGTACTTTGGTGAATTTTAATATCTTATGATCTAATGATTAGAATTGAATAGTTTTTATACTATTTGATTCATCTCGATGAGACAAATCGAATGGTACTAAGCTCGCCTGAATCTGACCACTGGGTCACAGAATATTTTTGATTATTTGTTATATTTATACTTCACCAAATTCCCTTTAAAGATCACTTTTGTGCAATATATAATTGATAATATTTTGTGATCTAGTAATTAGAATCGGACAAACTTTATATAGTCTTTATATTATTCAATTCATCTCATCGAGACGAAATGAATAGTCTAAAATTATTCAATTCTGACCACTGGATCACATCAATTCGCCAAATTACCCCTACTCTCTAAAATTTAAGCTTTTTGATACAATGTATAATTTATTTACTTTAAAACAAGATGTTATATTACTAATTTTTTATATAAAATAATTCTAAATCATATATAAAGTTTAATACAAAAAATAAAATTTTTTTTAATATTAAAAAAAAGTTTTATATTAGTTATGTTAACTTTGCCAAATTACTTTTTTTTATCTTATATATTAAAATTTCAATTAAAGTATATATCTTAAATTAATATATATAGCATATATACCGTATATGTAGATGTTAATTTGAAATATATACTTTAATTGAAATTTTAATATATGTATATAAGTTAAGAATACAGCAAAAATTAAAAGACTTTAAAATTAGAAGAAAAAAAAATATTAAGTGATATATAATTAAAAATATTTTACTAATTTTTTAATATAAAAATTGCATAATAATTTTTTAATCAAAAAATCTATTATTATGCAAAAATGAATTAGACTAGATATATATTTGATTCTATTAAATGATTGACCACCCTAATGTAATGTCAATATTGGATTATACAATGATAAAATCAAAAATTGTTCTGTCAAACCAAAAATAATAATTTTTTGTAGCAAAATAACATAAATTTTGTAAATTTTAAGAGTTAATTTGAACTTTGTAAAATTTTGCAATGATGGATAAAATATTTTTTATTTGTACTATAAAAAGTTCTATATAAAAGTATAAAAAAGAACTATTGCTATATAATATATAAATCTACCAATTTGGGAAATTGGGCCTTAAAATTAGTTTCTAAAATATTTATTAATTTACAAAAAATCATATGTTGATTGGATACAAATAAAAATTATATCACAAAATCATATGTCAAATTTGTTGACTCATCTAAAAGTATATTAAAATATATGTTAAACCTATGAGCCCACTTCAAAACTTAGGAGCATAATTAAAAAAAAGGTAAAATTAGCAAAAAGTAACAGGAATCATAAGTACTAAGTTATTTTAAATTAATATTTTTTATACAGTCAGACCTCCATAAATGCAACCTCTATAAATGCAATACCTCCCTAAATGCATGTTTTTTTCTATTCCGTAAAATATTATTAGTGCTAAATACATGTTCTCTTAAATAACATTTTATATTACACTAACTTCCCTAAATGCATGTAGCTAATCAAATTTTAGTATTTAAAATAGGTTATACAGTTTTGGTAAAAGTTACACAAACTTAATGATCTAATTTTTATTAATTGGCCCTCTCTAAATGCAAACCTCCCTAAATGCATGCTGTAGACTTGTTCCTACGAGTTGCATTAATGGAGGGTTGACTGTATTCAATATTTGTATAGTTTAAAAATTTAAACTTACAAGATTTTTATATAATACTATACTTATTTTAATTTCTGAATTTATATAGTATAATAAACTAGAAATAAAAATTTATATATATTATAATATAAAAAAATCTTTGTATAATTGGCTACTATAAATTTAAGTACTTTTTAAAAATACAATATCTTATTAATAAAAAATTGTTGTCATATAAAATTACCGGTAATAGAATAAAAAACATTAGATTAGAAGAAACATTATGTTTACTTATTGTAGTAAGTATCATAATTATCAATTTGTTAAGTAAATTATTCAAATTTATTAATCTTATTTTATTTTATTTGTATTAATTTAATTACTTTGTAGTAGTGCTATTGGAATATATAATTGTTATTAAAGATAGATAATACAATTGAATTATAGAATATTAAAAATTATTTTTAAAAATCTATTAGAGTTAAGAAGAATAAAGAAAAAGCATTAGCTGCATAGTCTGCTCAGTTTAGTAATGGCTTTATGCTTATAGTTATGCAAATAGAATAAGAGTAAAAATTTTGTGCCTTTTCTATATTGTATTCTTGGGTATAATTATCCAAATTATTAATAAATTGTTACATAATAGGGGCTTGCATAAATAAAAAAAATAAAAGATGGGTTTGAAAAAATTAGTAAGTGTAATATATTGTTCGATAAGGAAAAGTAGCCAATTGAAGGATAACAATAGTAATTTGTAAGTATATATATTTTGGTACAAGTACTATCTGAATGACAGAATTATAAGGTTATGGAAAATATTGTTTAAAAAAAGGATTAGAAGTTTGTTTTTCTTCTATTGTCTTTGCTTCAGGCTTGACTATACATGAGGATGAAAGCATTTCGGGTTCTAAAACCCGAAATTAAAATTTGAAGACGAAATTGTTTTTGACCTATTTTACTTGAAAGACGAAATTATTTAATACTTTTTTTAAATAGACGAAATTATAAGAAATATATCTATATAAATTTTATTTGCTCTTCCGTATAAAAAATTTTAATTTTCTCTAATGAAGACGAAATAGGCCTTTTTCAAAAATCAATTTTGGTGGCATCACTAGGCTTGATGCAAATTTAGCTTTGTCGATAATGCCCACTTACCCATTTACTACTGGGTATGATTATAGAATATTCTAGATTAGTTTTGATTATCAAGATATGGTTGATCTAAACACAGATTAAATAAAAGCAAATTAGGCTCCAACTAGTACAATAGTTCTAGAAATAAATCGATAAAGCTATACGGTAAGCAATTTATTTATAGAGGGCATTTCAATATATATTATTGGCCGGAGCGTAGCGACGGTCCCTAAGTTTCTATGCGAAGTGATACAAAAATTACCTTCCTGGTGTGCTTCAATTGTAAAAATCTTGACAAATTTTACTTTTTTGATATATTTGTATATATATGATGTAAATCTTATTAGAAATAGAATTTGGAAATTTTTTGTCTGTCTGCACGCATGTCTATATTTGTGCTTTTAATGTTACCAACATATGCATATTAACGCATTTGTGTAATATGATGAACATCATATGATGAGCTCCGGACATATAGTGCTACACATTAGCCTAGTATATCTAATTTGTATTCTAAAAGTTTTTTGTTTATCTTGGAATTACATAATGCTAGTTGAAGCCAAATTTGTCTTCATTTGACCTATAAAAATGATAAAAATTAAGCACTTGTCAGCCTATAAAATAAATTAAAGTTAAAAATAATAAGAAATACAGAAAGTAAATAGGCTTATAATATAAAAACTTTGATTTTATTAAAATATCTTATTTTAATTATTTGTTTTCTTATTTGGGTTAGAAGCAGAGTAAAAAATCTATCTATAGTGTGCTAGATTTAGGCAATGCCTAGCTCTCACAGGACCCTGAAGAACTCTGATACAATTTAGATCTAAGTTTGTATAATATCAGCCAAATAGGTATATAAAATAGATTAAAATTTAAAAAATTTACTATATAAAAATGCAATGTTTGATAAATTTCTATACAAATTTCTTTTTTTAGTAACTCTAAGTAGATCAGAGTTCTTCAGGGTCCTGCTCTCATCCTAGCAATAATGATAATACTGATTTTGTTGACTCCATAGAAATTATTAATTAGTAATAATATGTAATTCATATTTATTAATAATACTGTATTAATAATAATGATAATAAATTTAAATAGTTTTTTTTAGTATTACATGTTTTATTTTTTTAATTATACTTGCGTCTGCTTTATATATTATATAACTATTATATATTTGAATCAACCTTTTTATTTAAATTCACTACTACAGTCTCAGATATTAGAACAGCTATTAGGGCGCTGACATTTATTACCTAATATCCATTTACTATAAGGGCTTACCTCCCACCCCCAGGTAAGATCTATAAATAGAATTTTGGCCAATTAAATTTAACTAAGGTAAGATTTTTTTTGATCCTCCACCCTAAAATATTATCTAATAAATGTTAGCACCTTTAGGGGAGTAACAAAAATCAGGTGATTTTTTAGGGGGGAAGGGTGGTAAAAAAAGTTGAAATTATATATAAGAACCTGACTATTTATATATTGAGAAAGAGGGAGGGGGGTAGGTCTCTGATAAAAAATAATCAGGTGATTAATGACACTGCCCTTACAAATATAAAAATCAATCGATGATATATAGATGAATTTTTTAGAACAAATTCGATAATCTATATTGCAGATCATAATTTAAAATGAAATCTACATTTTCTACTTAATCTGCTAACCTTTTAAAACCCATTAATACTTGTTTATTATCATTTTTTTTAAAACTAACACCTAACCCTAAAAAATGCACCCCAAAAAAATTTAATTTCATTTTAATCTGGATTTTATTATAATCTGCCACAATCTATATCTATATATATTAAAAAACCTATACAAATTATTATATAAAAAAATTTTTTTGGCTACAAAAAAAGATATTTAAGAACATTATTTTAGATATGTAGTTTCAGGATCCCACCTGATTCCATGGCATTTCATAAGGTAGTTGCTACAAGGTGAATGCATCTTATTAAAAACCTATAAATTAATATAAGTTAAAATCTTTACAAATCGTTATATAAAAAAATTTTTTTTATAGAAATACAAAAGAAAAAATAACCAAATACATTATTTTTAAGACATAATTTTAGAATCTGCCCTGATCCTACAATAATTCATAGGGTAGTTACTTATAAACAAATAAAGAAGTAAGTGCTTTATAGCTTTATATATTAGAGATTAATATAAAACAGTAATATAAAAAAAAACTTTTAGTTTAGCTACAAAAAGAAATTATCATAGATATCAGTTTTAGTTGAAATCTAGCTGGTTTATAGCAGGGCCACGTAAAAATTTGGATATTATTTATATGATTTACAAATTTCTATAAATAATATCCAAATTTTTACATGGCCCTGGTTTATGCCAATTTATTGTCTGGAGCGAAGCGATAGACTCATGCTTTTTGAGAAAATCTGGTGAATTAATATTCGAGTATTTAACAAACGACCTGTTTGTGAAGAATTGATTTACATTTTTTTTTTTTACATAATTTATTTATTTTTTCATTACCGTATTATATTAACTTTCATATTTTATAGAATTGTTTTTTTAGTAACTTGGGGTAATGTTCCTATGAACCTGAACTGAACTGAACTTAGGTCAAGTTCAGGTTCAGTTTCAGTATTGAACCTGAACCTAAACATTTTTTAAAACATGTTCAGGTTCAGGTTCAGTATTGAAATTTTAGAGCTGGTTCAGGTTCAGTTCAGGTTCAGTTCATAAGTTCATGAACATGTTCAGGTTCAGTCTGGTGTTCATATGAACTAGTGATTCTAGGTTTGGGTCCGGGTTTGGTCTGGTTCAGACCAGGCACAAACTCTAAATTTAATTATTAAAACTTTATACTAAACTCAAACTCAATCATAAGTTTGGTCGGGCTAGTCCAAATTTTGCAAACTAGTTTGAGT
>QKWP01003033.1:0-38355 GCA_003550325.1 Gigaspora rosea | reverse complement strand
ATTAAAGATATCTAAATCTGGGCCTTATTAAACATGAAGTTAAAAAGTATATAAAGCATATAAATAAACTTCATTCTAGCTATATCTTTAAATGCTTAAAGTTATATAATTAATTAGTAATAAACATATATTAATATTGGACCAATCAGATTACTAGCTTTATTTGGCCGTTTCGGCCAAAAATGAAATTTATATTTTTGGCCTTTTGGCCTCGGCCATTGGCCAGCCAAATGGCCAAGTGACATCACTGAATATAGGGATTAATAATATAGTTAATTGATAATCCACCTGTCAACTGGAGAATGCCAAAATGTGGCGTGCTTCTATCTAAAAGTTTTTTCTTACTAAGTTAACGATACATGTTCACTAATAGAAATTTGTAGAGCTCGTCGAGACGCATCTAACAGTGGTTAGATCATCCAAATCGGCCTAGTGGCTGGCGAGTTATCATCGAAAAACGATCGGCCGAATATATAAAAATCTGTGACAGAAATTATATATGAAAATTACTATAGGCGAAATGTGGCATGCTTTCATTTAAACCATTTTTTCTTACTTAGTTAACGATACATGCCCACTAATTGTAAGTTGTAGAGCTCATCGAGACGCATCTAACGGTGGTTAGATCACCCAATCGGACTAGTGGATGGTGAGATATCATCAAAAAATGATTGCCCAACTATATAAAATCTCTATGTAAATGAACATTGTTTACATAGAGATTTTATATAGTCAGCCAATCGTTTTTCAATGATATCTCACCATCCACTGGGCCGATTTGGGTGATCTAACCACCATTAGATGCGTCTCGACGAGCTCTACAACTTTTAATTAGTGGGCATGTATTGTTAACTTAGTAAGAAAAAAGTCTTAGATGGAAGCACGCCATATTTTGCCTATAGTGATTTTTATATATAATTCCTGTCATGGATTTTTATATAGTTGGCCAATTATTTTTTGATAATAACTCGCCATCTACTAGGCCGATATAATAATCTAACCAATAGGGTTGCAACCCAAACCCTTTTTTTTAGTTATAGTGTTTCTATCTAGTTTGGGTTTGGGATTCAGTATTTCTATCCAGTTTGGGCTCATGGCCAAAACTCAAATATAGTGTCAAACTCAAAACTATTAATTCATTAAATAATCATGCATTTGATAATATAATCTTTAAATTATTTGATAAATTTGACTTTTAATCGGGTATATCCAAGTTCATTAATGACAATCTAAAGGTCGAATCCAAGATCGGATAATTAATAAGTCAGCATGAACTTCTATTGTGATTGGCTAATTTTTGTAGATTATTTCGTTATACTAAAGTATTATTAAAGTACCGATTTTCCGCTACAAGAATCACAAGTTGTAGTATAAAACTTTAGAAACTATACCTTCTTTTCTATAAGACATAAAAGTAATTTTGCAATCGGCAAATAATTCGGAAGATGAGAGCTACTTTTTGAGTATTTTAAAACTTTCTATTTAGCTTAAAATCTATTTAAACTATGTGACTTAGACTTTTTTTTTAGCTTTGCCAAAACATTTGTAGCTTATAAACATAAGTAAATGATATGTTTATTCTTTTTTATGTTTTTACTATTTTACTTTTAAACTGACTTTTATTTTATTTTATTTTATTTATTTATTTATTTATTTTTGATCTTTACTAATGCTAATGTACTTCTCTTCTTAGATCCAATATTGAATAATCATACGAAGTTTTAATAATATTGTCACAATAGATAGCTTTGACAATTAGTAGTTATTGGTATTTAATGTCACAAATAATGTTTAAATTAGATGATGCTGAATTTGTATATATTATGTGTGATTTTTAAATTTTTTGAGTTAGCATTTTTTTTAAGGGTAAATTAGGATTTGGGGTAGCAACATTAGCAAAAGAGTATAGGTTGATTTTGTAGGGTTTATATTTTTAAATTGAGACCTTCAAATTTTAGCATTATCCACGATATCAAATGAAAACATACGGAAAGGCAAAAAGAATGTGTTTATTGTTAGAATGGATAAAATTTATGATTTCACAATATAAAATTGATATTTCTTCTTTATAGAAGATAATAAGGTATTAAGGGTATTTCTTATATACATAATAATATGTCTTAATATTTAAGTAAAACTTTAAAGACAAATATTAATACTATGTATTGTTGTTATTCTACTATCATCTCACAATTTGATTGGTCGATCAGTCAATAAAATCAGAGATAATTACCAAAATTTAACCAATCGCAATGATACTGATTAGACCCAAACCAGTTTTTACATATAAAAATTTGGGACTTCTAGCTGTAATACAAGTTACATGTCATAATTGTTTGATATTACGGCAAATTAGAAGCATTTTGCAAAACCTAGTAAATACTGTTTGGGTTTCTACCAAATCCCAAACTAGTAGGTTTGGGTCACAATCCTACTAACCACTATTAGATGCATCTCAACAAGCTCTACAACTTTCAATTAGTGGACATGTATCGTTAACTTAGTAAGAAAAAACTTTTAGATGGAGGCATGCCATATTTCGCTATTCTCTAGTTGATAGGCGGATTATCAATTAATATATTGAATAAAGGATATTATAATACTAATATAGGAATAATTAGGTAATTATCGATAATAACTTTAAGCTTTATAAGAAAAGACAGTTTGAATTGAATAGAAAATTCTGTTTGAGACTAGTAATACTAAAGAATCTATGTTTTTACTGGATAATCTAATATTAGAATTATCTTCTAATACTATGATAAAGCTTTAACTAAAGTCACATGATTGATTTACAAAAATTATTCAAGAAATTAATATAATAGGAATTCGAGCATTAAGGGTGCTGACATTTATTAGATAATATTTTAAGGGGTGGATCAAGCCAAATCTTATATAAAAATTTTAGCCAATTAAATTTGATGAAAATATTACTTGGGGGTGGGTAAGCATCTATAGTAAATAGATATTAGGCAATAAATGTCAGCTTCCTAATAAACTTTATTCAAATTTAATGTCAATTTGATCTGTTGAATTAAGTCTCAAAGAGTTTATTAAATTTAAATTTGAATTTAGAAATATTATAATTCAGTAAGTTATTTTTTTCTATGAATTTTATAGTGGGCAAGAACTGTCAAACTTTATTAAAATTTTAAATCTTAAATGCATTGTTATAAAACAGGTTTTCTATTTCCACTTACTAAAAATTTTAAATGTTATTTTTAATACACAGAATAGTAATATATATATAACATATAATTTTGTAGTTTTATCACTTTATCCTTTATTGTTTTATTATTTTATTATTTTATTACTTTATATTTTATAGTTTTATAACTTTATAGTTTTATTGTTTTATTATTTTGTAGTTTTAGCATTTTATAGTTTTATTATTTTAGTTTAATTCTTTTATAGTTTTATAGTTTTATTTATAGTTTTGTTATTTTATTCTTTTATCATTTTATTAGTATTTCAAAAGATATATAAACTCTAGTTTGCAAAATAGACTCAGATTTCTTCTCCTTTTCTCACCAATTTTTTAGAATAGTTTTATCTTTTGAATATTGTGCCAAAATAAATAAAAATATATTTTTGCCAAATAAATATTTTGTCCTTTAATAAATATCTACTAAACTGCCATAGTAAAGTAATATTCCACTTCTACACTACTTCATATCTCTTCTGACTCTAAAAAGATCACTGTTGCCATGTGCTATATTGCAAGTATTATATTAAGAAGGCTATAATGCTAGTAACAACATTTTAAATTTCTCTAGGGTGCACAAAAATTTTAGTAATAAGATAAAAATTAAGCATTATGTTGAAATTTCAATGTGTTACCAAAAATTTAGCCCTACACTAAAAAACTAGCAATACATGAAAAAACCAGCATTAAATTTAGTATAAGATATAAGAATGTAACATAATTTAATGGTATTACTAATTTATCTTCTATAAATAAAAACTAGAAAATGAAAATCTAAATATACATTATTCATTACAGTAGTATAAGTTAATAAAATTTAATAATTTAGAGTATTAAATTTCTTAGTATAATTACTTGTTATTGGTCATGTTGTTGATGATAACTGATTATTCACTAAAATGCTGAGATATAACAGTGGCCCTTAGTCATTGTTATGACGTAGCATCCGCTGTGAATAAATCAGGATTATCATCAACCCAATAACTGCTCTTGCTCTCCCACAAAAATTGTTACCCCCTGTAATATTGGCCAATCGAATTTCAGGATCAATTGTAACGTAAAATTCAAAGCGAAACCACCTTTTTACAAAAAAAAAACAAAAATAGCTTTAAATTTAATTAGGAAACCACCTTCTGCAACCTAATTAAAATGTTCCTTTTACTGTATAAATCGATCCCAACCCTACGCTGTTCTCACCCACGCAACTTTATATTTACACCTGATCTTAAATTTTGATTGGCCAAATTTCGGGGAGAGAACAATTTTTTGTGGGAGAGCTACCTAAGTCAACTTGGTTATTGTATATTTCTGACGTAAGCACCTGGCCATTTTTATGCATCTTGCTTGATCATTTCTAAACGTGATAAATAAACTTCGCTCACCTCCAATAGGGGGTGAGCAAAATTTGTGTATCATATATTAGAAGTGGCCCAATAACAACATGCATGAAAATGGCTAGGTACTCACATAAGAAGTATACAATAATAGAGTTTAAAAATTAATTGCATTACGAATTATTTCTAAAGCGAAAATGAAATAGATAAATTCATAATCAGCATAAATTGCGAAATAATGAAAACATTTAAGCCGTTCGAAGTTGATTCTTCGGTTAACACCACTTTCTAGGAATCTAAGGAGGGGGGAGGTAAAATGAAACGAACATATATAAAAAAAAAAGACAAATATAGGCCAATTTCATTGGTTGATATAAATCAGGTGATTTGCTAGAGTTATCCAGCGTTTTGATTGGTTGTTCATTTTTCGGGGGGGGGGAGAACTTCAGCTGGGAGGTGATGTTAACCGAAAAATTAACTTCGAACGGTCTTATATCCTTTCACCCTTATAAACCTTAAATATTACATGTGACCCTTAAGGGGTATTCGGTATCTTCGGCGTAGACCTACGATTTATTCGTGACAGAATCAATTATGAAATTATCCGGAGTGTAACGGAGGACATTTTAGTCATTGTAATACTAAAGCTACGTTTTTGAAACATAAATTAATAACACTATTTGATTAAAATTATCCAAGAAAAGAAATTGTTATTGTCAGGAGCGTAGCGGGGGAATTTTATGTTTAGTCATCCTGATCCTAAAACTACATACTTTATTGATGTAACAGTAATTACATTCTTGATTAAACTTGTAGTTATCTTAAATTCTCGCATCAAAAAACGTAATTTTAAAAATTCATGTCTGTCCACACACATGACTATATTAGTGTTTTGGCCTGAGAACAAAATCATCAATTGGTTACCCGAGCCGGTTTACCCGATTCTAATCGGGTTAACCGGAATGATTTCGGTTAACTCAGTTGACCCGAGTTATCCAGCAACCGGCCAGAATTTCTAATCGGTTAATTCGGTTGACCCGAATTATCAAGCAACCGGATAAGAATTTCTAATCGGTTAATTCAGTTAACCCGAGTTATCCGGCTTAGCTGGGTCAACCTGAACATAATTTAAAAGTTTACCAATAATTCATGTAATTTTGCAAAAAAAATATATTAAAAAACTTAATAGAAAATAGAACTTTAACATGACAAATGTCAAGTATTGTTTTAGGCCAGCAATGGCAAATCCAAAATCATTAACAATAAAAATACAAATATTTAATTGAGAATTCAGCAAATTCAGCAAATTCAGTAAATTTAGCAAATGCACCACAAAATTTACCGAATTTCTGCAATTACAGAAAAATTATCAACTCATGTTACTGAGTTACAATCCGGGTAATGAATCAATTGCAATCGTTGATCGAAGGTCAGTAAGTAATTTGAGCGAACGTTTAGTAAGTTGTATTAAAAAATAATTGGAGCAAAAGCGTATTATTTAACTCCCTGCTACCATACGAACCTTGTTACCATTTTTGTAATCGGTTAACCGTATACCCGATTATGTCGGATTAACTGGTTACCCGACTATCAACCGATTATATCGGATTAACCGATTAAGCATTTTATTCAATCGGTTAACCGGATTTCTTTCGGTTCGGTTCGGTTACCCGATTATAGACCAACCGGGTCAAATCACTAGACTATATTTAACTTAGTGTAACGAAAATAATATATGCACACGATGCTAAACATTAACATTGTTATAGAACTATATTGCCATCGTTATTGCTATTGCTTTTACATATTTCGATACAATATTCATATGGAGCAAACCATCTAAAGATAACCAAACTGTTACTCTTCAACGAATATTTTGAGTTTCACAAAAGTAATATCTACCAAATTAAATATTGTTTTTACAAAATTTTAAGAAAAACATGCCAAGAATTTTGAATACATCGTCATATTAATGATCTCAAAAATACTATTTGATTTCGTCAATTGGTTGGAGCTGAGGGAATCAAGGTGAAAACCTTTCAACTTTTAGTCTACGAAATTTTCGGACTGTCCGATTTCCGGTTCGATTGAACCAAATTTTAGGTTGCGTATCCAGAAATTGAACCTAATTCAGGTTGATGCCGAAATTTTATTATTAATTATAATAGAAATTTTAGTCTAAAATATAGTAACGGACTTTTAAAATTCAATATTTTTTATTTCATTAAAAAATTATAAGTTGAGTCAAAAAATGTAATCATGATGGTACGATAATTAACTTTTAATGTATAAATTTTATTATGATAATAATCTTAATATATAAAGCTTATTTATGCAGACTAAAATATCGTCGTAAAACATATCATCATCATAAATTTTATAAAAAAAATATTTTATAAGCAAAAATTACATCTTGTGTTGAGATTGTTTTTTTATTTTTTATTGTGGTTAATCGTATTGAAAATTTTTTCAATTTGATAAATCTTTAAAATGCAAAAACGCAAAAGGGCTTACACGCCTGAACATATAGCAATAAAGAATGATGCTAGAAGAAAACAAAAAATTTCGATGACTCAGGAACAACAATTATCTTGCGTAAAAAAACGAATTAGAACATTTAAGAATGCAATTCGACTATTTACCACGTAGACGAGTATATAATATTACTAAATTAAAATAGTTTAACCTACCTGCTACCCATGTTAAAATAAAAGCTGTATATAGTGGCACCGATGCCAAAAATGCGCCCTCTGAAACGACAAATGGTCCTGAACCTGTTCCAATTCTACCAAGACTCGCATAATACTTATCTCCAATCATTGGACAAACTAAGGGTTGATAAATGGGTACGTTTGTTGACATTATATGTGAATTAATAAGAACTCCACCTTTCATTACATTACCTACAGTAATTATGCTTCGAATGGACAATTATACAGGTCCTCAACACTCTCTATATCAAACGATAAAATAAACCTGGGAAGGGAAACCAGGAACTTGCTCTCATATGCAATATGCAGTTCTGCGTTCCCTCTGTGTCTTTCTTGGACAATTATAATTCATAAGTCACCAAGCTTAACATTGGAAATAAAGGTAGGTGTCACATTTGTAGGCATATCAAAAGTTCGTACTCTTGCGGATCTTCTTTTCGATAGTGCTTTTCCTTTGACAGATTAAGCAAAATTCAAGGTTGTAACAAAGCTTAATGGAAGAACAAAGATGGTTTTCTTTATAAATTTATTATTAATGTAGTTCAAATTTTAAAGCAATCATAAGATTTAAATTTTTAATTTGTAATTAATTTATAAATTATAATTAAAACCTAATTTATAATTCCAGCCCACAAAAAAACGCCGCTGTTTTTCTAGTTAATAGATAAGATTTTATATCTATAGATGATTTGCACCATATCATACTGTACAAAAAGGCTTACAAATCCGAAGAATCAAATCGGATATTCATTTAGCTTATAAAATTCCGTAGTTTATTTCCATTAGCTAAGCGTTTATCCATTAATTATCTGAATTAAGTATATCTGTTTAATTGATATTCAATAAATGCCTACTAATTATTTAAAATATATTAAGATTATTAATAAAGTTTTTTTTTTTAATTTCAACTATAACTATCCCTTCGTAATCAAGGTTGATTTACATTAATTTCAATGATTTGCCTAGATTATCAACATTTAAACTCATTTAGAATTTTGTATTACTTGCGAAAATAAAGTGACTTATTGTGTTTTGTGTAAATCGTAAATCTCGGATAACTTATCCGTTATTGTTTTCACAAATTCGGATAAATTGACCTTATTATTTTCACAAATTCAGAATAAATTATTTTATTAATTTTCTATAAATTTATTTAGTTTATTCATTAAAATAATGATCCGATTAATTCGGATAATTTATCCGGATAACTTTATCCAACATTTTTTAATAAGTTTAAAAATTGATTTATTTATACAATTATTTATACAATTTAAACTAAACTAAATAAACTAAATAAACTAAATAAATAATAGAGTTTTATAAGCTAAATACAATAGAATTAAATAGTAAATATAATCAATATACAAAATAGTTGAAGTATCATATAATCACTTTGGTCAATGGTATTGATTTGAATTTTTTTGATCAAAGTAATAGATGATTCGTATGTAAGTAAATATACAATAATAAAACAATTAAATGAAAAAAAAAATAAAAATTTTAACTAAACTACTACAAATCTAACTTCTTCATCATCCTCAGTAATATCAGTAATTATAGGTATAATATTTTTTGCTTTTAACAAAACTTCCATTGTGAAACTTTCTTGAGCACTAAAGCATAATTCTTTCAAATTACCAGTTCTAATAGCATAATCAATTATAAAATTGAAAATTTCATCATTTAATTCATGTAAATAAATAGATAATTTTGATAAAGGAATTTTAAATTCCTTAAGAAATACATTTAAATGTTCACGATCAGATATTAAATCAAAATCCAATTCTTCAAGAGAGTTTGGAATAATTTTAGCAAATTGTAAAATCATTTCTTTTGTATATTGAATATCATGCCTATCTTTTTTTACATCCAAATATTTGAGTTTTTTTAATTTTGAAAGAGATTTTAAAAAGTAATCAAATATTGAAAAGCTGGTCGTTATTGATAAAGATGTAAGATTTAAACAATGATCACCTATTGTTTTTGTCAAAGTTTCATCACATTCATCAAAATATAACTTTTCCAAATTTGATCCAGATAATTTAGTGATTAAAGAAAAAAATGGATAGAGTGTAGAATCATTAGCCTCAGAAATAAATAGATTTTTAATTCTAAATTGAGTTTCTGAGGGTAAAAATGGTAAAAGACTTGGAATAGAATTGGTAATTAAATTATTATAAATGAGTTTTAAAGTATCTAAATTAAAAGATGATAAGAAAGAAAGTAATAGAGGGATATCATAAAATCTAATTAATTCAAGATATTTTAAAGAATGAGATTGATTTAAAAGAGAAGAAAAGAATAAAGAAGGATCTAAATTATTAGGAAAAGTTATAGTAAATGATTGAAGATTATATTGAGATTTAATTAATGAGAATAAATGTTTGAATACTTCAGGTTGATAAGCAAGATTACTAATTTGATTTAATGTAATTGAAAAATTTTTAATACGACGAGAATATAAAGATAAATTTTCAAAAAGTAGTAATACACTTGATATATTTTGAGTGATTATTGGGAACCAATTATCTATATGTAATTCAGTTAATCTTGAAAAAGTATAACAAAGTCCTTCGGGATATTTATCAGAGGGAAGAAGCATAAGACATTGTCCATCACTGCTATGATGACCTAAACATAATGTATTTAAACCAGTAGAGTGACTTAAGATATAATGACTAATTATTTGATTACAAATCTTTAAAGTATTTTGAAATTCTATATTATTAATATCAGGCTTAATAACTTTTTTGCACCAAGCATATAACGCGTGATCAAAATGACGACAATTCAAAAATTTTAAATACTTTGGATAATCAAATAGAACTGGTTTAAAATCATCATCTTGAAAGATTATATTATTGTCTATCAAGGTTTTCCTTTGAATTTCATGGAGGCATTTTACATACATAGAAATGATTGATACTCTTTTTCTAGGAGATGGAAATTTTCCATTAAAAATATCACCCCATAACAAAGGAATAGTTGATCTACACCATGATCGGTTGACTAAAGCACAAGAGAAAAGTGCTTTATAATCACCAAGCAAGTGACAAAGCATCTCTTTAACACAATCATCGGGAAGACAAAAAGGATTAAGTGATGAATTCATTTTTTTAAAAACTTTTTTTTTTGTTTATTTGTTTAAGATAAAGTTTAAGATAAAGTTTAAGATAAAGTTAGATGAAGTCAAAAAAAAAAAAAATTAAAGACACAAGTCAAAAAAATTCACAAGTTAAATCGAAATATTTATATAAGAAGATCGTACGAAGATCTTACAAAAGTTTTCAATGACGACTAAATTTCTGTGATATGTAGTACTATTAGTAAATACTAGTAAGCATGATAATGTTGTTTATTATATTGTTTATTCTAATTAATTTATTTCATTTCTTTTAGTTATAGTTACATGTATTTCGTGTTACAATTTCAACTTATTTTGGGTTACAACCAATTTACATTAGTAAATATGATTGATTACTTTTTTTAGTGGGCACCGGAACTACTGTAGTACACTGACCAAAAAGACCAGGGGTATAACAATACTGTGTATCAAGGAAAATAATTTCATGTATGAACAAGTATAGTAAATGTATAACTCCGTATTTTATTTAAAATAAATCCATATTTAATTCTGTGACGTCATTTATTTTGCATCAGGGTGTTTTGCGCGGAGGATATTGAGAAAAAAGTATTATTTTAGTCAATGCACTACGATAGTGCCGGTTGTGCCCGAAACTCGCAGAATTATATAATTTCTTAATTAAATATGGTGAGGTTATAAAACTTTGAAACTTTTTTTTTTTTATAAATTTCACATGCTTTGCACGAAAAATTATGATAATTTTGCTTTATTTGACCTCTTTTTCTTATAAATTTGCTATCTTAAGATTAACAAAAAATTTTTTTTTAGTAATAAATTTTATATGAAATCATCAAGACACTTAACGAAAAAACCGTAACGAAAAATAGTGAAGAATTCGAAGATCACAACTAGAAAAACATTTTTAATTGCATCATTTTATTTTTAGGTTCCTTTTACAGTGAATAATGACGTTCGTTAAAAAATTTTAAAAACCAAAAAGTTATCCAGGCGATTAATTAACGCTAGAGTTCATATTACGTATTATATCAATTTATTACTTAACAATGACGTAGTTAAAGTCTTACCAAATCTAGGGGGTCACCTAAAGATGTGCACCCATGTGACTTTTTTTTGGTTGACGAAAATGGAATTCAAAAAAAAATGAACAGCCTAAACCTGTCTTGAAACATTAACAATAAATGTCAGAAAGGCAAGTTTACCCATACTGTATACTTATCCTTCCCTTCCCTTTAACCATAACATTAAACTAACACTAACACTAATTTTCACGGATATATGGCTTTATATTTAGCCGTCCCCCAAATATAAATGATTAACGTTAATTGTTTTTACGTCAAAAAAAGGAAAAATTTTTTCACACGAAGTATCACGATCATTTACGTCATTGAATAGGATTTGTCAATCACAAATTGATTTGGCATTTATATGCAAGGCGTTAAGTTAAGCATTTTCAAATAGGAAATACTTTATTTTTGAACCCGGACTAATATAATAAAGTCACGTAATAAAATCATATTACGTCATTGGTCCGATTTCAAAAATTAAAATAAATAATATTATATTTAAATAATTGTATAATACGACCATTGTTTAAATTTTAACTTTTTCGAAACTAGAAATTTAAGGAATTGGTGACATAATATTTGTTTAAAATTAGTATAATTTATAAGTACTGTATATATTATGGTAAGTTTACTAATTTTTAGAAATTTCAAATTTGTTCGATTTGCAATCAATTCTTCAAATTTTCGAGAACACGTAATCAAAAATTGATAAAATTATTTAATTATTACTAGTTCGTATAAAAATTCCATCATTTCTGGTAAGGTGGTGGTATCTTCTTTGAAAAACCGGTGCTCTTGGCAGAAAAGGCATGATTGTTGTATCAGCTAATCTATCAATCTAGAAAGGTTGCCGTATAATGTGAAGCATTTATTTTATCAATGTGATATGCATTTATAGTATTCGAATTATTCGAATATGCATTGGAATAAGAGAATTATCTGTTTTCGGAAACAATTTTTTAGCTATTCGGAAACAATAGTTAGCTATATAGAGCTATATAGTTGAGTTATGAGCAAGGAAATACGTAATTTGTGAATACAATTGTCTTGACCTATATCCAAAAACATTTAAAAAAATTTTTTTTTGTGTGTGTGAATAAAAATAAGTCGGGTGAACAAAACCATGCAATTATAATGTGAGCTAAATTTATTCTAAATTTTTTTTATATATTTTTCACGAAAAATTTTTCGTATAAGTAAATTGATTCAATTGAACATTTAAAAGGTACCAATGAGAACACGATCGATGTAACCAACCCCGAATGGGACAGTTTTGATTTGGAAGTTGATACTTGTCGATGTTCCAAACCCAATTTGAAACCCAAACCTATGCCCATTTCTTTTTGTATATCCCTAAATCTCAAGGACTTACCAACTTTACGAAACAACATGGCGCAGGTGATAGTGCAATCACAATTTATTTATCTTATGATTCACGTGATACATAAGTTTGAGTTAAAATGCAGTTACAACATAATTTGGGAACCTACTAAATTCCAAACCATCGGCCATTGCTATATCAGACTAAATTCGGGTTATTACATAAATCCTATTCGATTATTGCTGGCACGCTAAAGCATTTATAAATCGATACTAAAATTTTTTAGTTGACTAATCAGTCGATTAATTTTATAGTTAGTCGTAAAATGTAGAGTTTCAAACAATGCAACAATGATAGGAATTGACATTTATCGTGAACATTATTTCGGGATATTTCGGATATTTCTCAAGAAATTTACTCGTAATTTCTGAATTTATTTATGTTCATTTATACGTATTACATTTCGGATGATTGCTATTTCTATTTTTAGTTGGTTTTTTTTTTTTTTTTTTTTTTAGTTGACTAATAAAATTTAGTCGAACCGTCAACTTTGTGAAAAAGTTTGACTATTAATGTGTGTAATATTGATATTTAACTGTGCCCAATCAGTATCTTCAGAATAGGACTCATCATTTATATATGAATTTTTATTTCTGATGAGGTGCTTTAAATAATAAAAGTCAAAAGTGCTTTTTTTTTTGAGGTTTAACATTGCATTTAGAGACCAAATTTTAGTTTAGTTTCGTATAAATTCGTTGTAATGGTATTGTTTATATGCTTATACACTTTGCTTTCATTATAACGTATTGATCGGGCTGGAATTTTTGATCTGCTATAATGAATATGTATTCACTAAAGTATTATTTAACTAGATAGCTGAGCAACGTCATCGAGCAAAACCAGGAACGTAAATTGTGAAAAAAATTAGGATAATATGACTTTACTACAAAATTACTTTATATATGAGTGATATTAAGTAAAAAGTTTTATATTGGGGTTTTAAGATTGAAATCAAAGAATCTTATTTTATTTTTCCGATTTATAATTTAACTTAGTAAAAAACTATTGAAAAAATCCTGCTTATTTTCGAATGCACCACTTATTTGTTAATTTTTTAAACCCTCATTTTATGTATTTGTATGTTTCAAATGTTGTTAGAATTTAGATTCTGTAAGGATAAAATTACATATGGGCGGAATTTTTGATTTTGATTATTAAAAATTAATACAGGTTTTGGGTACACCACTATTAAGAATGTACCAAAATAATAGAAAACAATTAATAAGATTTTAGAATAGTTGCGTACTTGATAGGGTGGGTGTCCGTAATTGATGACCAAAACCTGTAATAATACATTATCTGTCATTCGAGTTGACGTAAGTCAACAGATCGGAAAACGGGCTAAGCAGGGGCGGGCCGGATAGCCGCCAAAACAGGAAACCGGTAAAACCGGTTCGATGGCGTCAGTATGAAACAAGAAACCTGGATCGCATGCGATAACACATACAAGATAAGAATCATTTAATGAACTGCCTCATTTAGAATTATTAAATGTTTACTAATGATAACTTTATTTATAGCGGGATGAGGTCCGTACACGATCAGATAACTCGCAAGTGCGGTAGCGAGTTCGCACCCGACCCTCCCACCCAAAGATAATCCCGGCATCAGGGAATCCTGCCATTTTTTGTCGTTTCTTTAAAACTCATGACCAGTCGGCCTGCTTTATGCAGTGTGGGAGACCACCGGCTGATGATACTCATTACGAGTGATGACGGTTATACCCGGCGCAAAATGTGGTTGCTATTTCCGGGAGCATAGCCTGTCTCGGCTTGTACATCAAGCGCAACGATGTACGCTGCTGCTGCATGTCATCAATAAAAATTCGATTAATAAAGTTCAATGTCTGGCTCTGGCAGTCAGATGATTCCAATAAAAATATATATATATATATATGTGTCACATGCGTGCAATGATTTTCGTTTATGTGATATTGCGTAAAATTAAATAGTACGATTGTATTTGATTGGTCAATTGCTTTTCTTAGTTATGATTTGCGTATGAAATGCTGATAACAACTGATTATATTTCTGTATTTAGTTAGTCAATTGCTTTACTTAGCTGTAACTTGCCTATGCAACTGATCATAAAGCTGTATAGTATTTATAAATCAGTTGTAAAATTATATAAATTATTAAGTATTATATGTCAATTAATTTAATAATCGTCAAAAGTTTAAAATTTGGCTTTTCTCAATTTGAGTTTACTAATTTCCTCCATAGCGATAGTTCCTATTTGATGCTTAGAGATCCTGTTCCTGATCGGACAAAATTGATTACAAATTCTGATTTGACGTAAAAAAATCAAATATGGCAAAACTATAAAACACATCCTAAGTACTTAAATAATTCATATATACCATAAAATTTTGCAAGAATTTTTTTATGAATACACAAAATGTTGTTTTATATGTAAAATTACATGGTGGTGTGTATTTCGCCGATAATCACTTCATTGAAAATTTATTTACAGACAAGATCGTTTGCAAGTAGAATTAGAGTTGAGATTAATGTAATTTATAAAAAAAGACTTGTGAAATGAGCTGTCGGTTAAATGAACTTGTCGGTGAAATTAACTGTTGGTAAAATAATCTTGTCTGTAAATTAATTGTAGTAAGTTAGTGATGTCCAAAAAATTTTGCTTTCGCGAACTCGTACAGAAAGATTCAATTTTGTCCAGGAACATTAAAATTTTACTAATGAAATCGTAGTCATTTATTAAGTGAAAGGGCCAAGCTTATAATTTTGTTGAGGAATCTTTAGCCAACCTTAAAAACCATGTGACAATTATGAAGGTCTTTCATGATTGTCACGTGAATGTATCTTTTTTACTATTAAATTTGACCGCGAAGTCTATATGATAGTCAACCCTATTTGGTAATTTTCAGGGCAGTGTTAAGAAGTTTTACAAGATAATAATTCTATGAAATCCAGCATGTAGCGCACTTTTATTTTATCTTAAGAAATATGGGGGTGACTAAATAAAATTTGGTGCAATTGTACAAAAACAGGTCAAAAAAATATATTACAAATTTGTACACTATATGGTTTAAAGTATATAGATTATTGGTAGAGTAGACTAGAATGCTGTATACGATATGCATATGGGTAATATATTTTTGATATTATACATAATATATGAATAAAACATTATTATATTTTATATTAGTTCAGTATGGTAAGTGTTAATTTGTAAAAAACTTCTTTCAAAATATCTATTTGTTACAAATAATATTGTAAATTTAATTAATAATGAGCTAATGAAAAAATAATGGGCCAGGATCGATTCTCGGACTGGTTAACTGAGACAACCAATTTTACTAGATCAATTTTTCTAATAAAATTAATCTCTATATATCAGATATATATCAATATATATAAGTTTATTAGATTATTTCTCATTATAATTCTATGATAATAAACTATTTCATTTTATCTTTGAACAATTATAGCATATTAATAATTTATATTGATTAATTGTCTATGAAGCTAAATATATTTGATCTGATATAAGAGAATTGATTCCAATACTTCTTTATCAACTATTTTAGCATATAAAAATGCAGATTGAAAATAGGCCTCATTGACCTATTTGGCCAGGCCAGCCCATATCACTATCTTTATAAAGTGAATATTCTTATGAAGTTTTTTTTTTATAAAAAAAAGAAACTTTGTAAAAATTCACTTATATATCATATATAAGTACTATAATATATTGTATAATGCATTGTATATATAATGTTTTACTTCTATTTAAATTTACTTCTGAATTATGTTAACTTTTTTATAATAAAATAAATATTTTAAAAAGCTTTCTAATAATTATTACATATTTAGAGTTCCAATTTAATTAATGTTTATCAAATAATTATTAAATATTCACTATTTGTTATCTGAGTATTTGATCCAAAATTTATTCTAATATCTGTTTACTATTGTAATTATTATTAAGAAAAGATAGTGGATATATTTACTAGAAAGGATAAGTTTCTGATATACTTGAATAAAGATGTTTTTAGCACTATACTAGCTTTCTTACTTTATTTTCTTTAAGTAAATTGAAGAGAACTTCTCTATATATGGGCAGCATCACTAAAACAAGGCTTATAGCATTTTTTGCAAAAATAAGTTAACTATACCATCATATAAAGCAGGAATCTTTTTTATATAATTTGACATTTAAAAGCTGGCTAAAATTTGAATAAATATGATTGGTGATGATTATTTATTTATACAGTCAATTATAATTTTTAAAATACTTTTATTAGTAAAAATTGTCACGCTATATAAATTTTTTTTGTAATATGTAATGAAACAACAAACTTAAACAACCTATTTTTCATCTTTAAACCTACTATTTTTTTAATAAGAGATATAGTAAGATATGATGGTTCAAAAAACTAGATGAGAAGTGAATATTTTAAAAGGTTGGAAAGATGGTTTAGCGATCTAAGCAATTAGTAAGTGAAATTGTGTGATTTTGTTTTAACTGGACTTGTTTACCTTACAAATAAAAAAAAGTACTATTTTTTGAATTACTATTCTAAAACCTTTTATTGTATATATTTAGGCTATGAATATATAACATTTATAGATACAAAAGTTGTAATAGTAGTAGTATTTAGAGTTTTCAGATATAAGTAATAATGCTGTAATGTATTGCAAAACTGTTTTAAGTATTTTTTGTAAAATAATATATTTATCATGTAATAAATAACATAGATCTATAATTCATGAAATTTAAATTAAAACAGTAATTATTAAACTGTATTAAATGTACTGTAAAAGCATCTTTAGAGAGTTTTTAAAGTTTATGAGTACAGTCAGACTCCATAAATGCAACTTCTATAAATACAATACCTCCCTAATTGCATGTTTTATTCTTTTCGTAAAATTTTATTAGTGCTAAATGCACATTCTATATTCAATGCATGTTCTCTTAAATAATATTTTATATTACACTAATCTCCCTAAATGTATGTAGCCAATCAAATTTTAGTATTTAAAATAGGTTATACAGCTTTTAGTAGAAGTTATACTAACTTGATAATCTAATTTTTAAAGCTGCAATTTAATTGGCTCTCTCTAAATACAAACCTTTCTAAATGCACATTGTAGAGGGTCGTCTAAAGCCATGTACCCACGTGACATTTTTGTGTAAATTAACCAAACGGAGTCACAAAATTTTGTTTACACAGATCAGTCAAAAAACAAAAAAAATGCAAGAACATAAAAACAGTATTTTAAACCTATCTTGGGACATTAATAAAAAATGTCGAGAAGGTAATTTTACCTATATTTGATTTTAACCCTAACCCGACCCTAATGCTAAACAGACTTAATACAAATTTTAACTAAAATTTCAAAAAATCACGTGGGTACATGGCTTTAGCCATCCCCATTGTAGGCATATCCCTACAAGTTGCATTTATAGAGGTTTGACTGTAATAAACTTTATCCGGGTATAGTCAGTAATCTATCTGAGATATGATCTACATTTTTCTGAAGTATTTTAATAATCAATCAAAACAAACTTCTACTATGCTCTGAAATGCTATATATGATTAAATGTGATCTAAAATTAGAATTTGAATATCTGGTTGTCAATTCTTGCTGCAGAGTCATAGAACTAAATTCATATGATTGGCTAGCAAATATTAATCTGACAGGTTATACTAATAATAAATTATCATTGTTATTGTTATATAAAATTTTAAATATGATTTTATCAAAATATAAAAAAAGCTATAAGCCTTGTTTTAGCTAATGCTGCCCTATATATCTTTTATTAAAATCAAATTCATTTGTTTATATATATTTGAATTTAATATATGATACATTAATGTGTTGTTTGGTACACACTATGCACTATTCAATGATAATACTACTAAGCCTACTATATTGATATACTATCTAGAAGTTTTATAATCTTTTTTTTTTTAATACATAGTCATACTAACACATTAATATGTTATAAAGATTTTACAAAAAGGGGTAATTATATATCAGTTATTAAGTTTATACAGAGTTAACTTTAATTTAATAAATTATACAATAAGTAGCTGCAAATATAGTTGCACAAAACTAGAAACAAAAAGTAGAACACTGGAATTCAATATAATAATAACTAGTATTTTTTTATTTAGATATAGTAGCATATCATAATAGTCTTTTAAAAAGTATTATCGGTAGCTTTAAGATTATTGGCTTTGAACTTTAAATCTTGTTTTTTAAAAGCCTTAGCCAAGTTATACTTTTGGTTAAAGTATTGTAGTAACTGGCTATAGGTAACTTGGACTTTGGTACTTAATAGGTCTTCTGATATATAATAGAGCAAAAGTCTGACAACTACTGATAGTAGGCATTTTGTTATATTTCTTTAATTTTGGAAAAACTATCATTTCCTTCTTCATAGGTACATCAGAATTTTATAAAGTTTTTTTTTATACAATCACTTTGCTTTGTTTTTTTCTTTTTTTTTAGTTAGTACTATATGGCTAAAGATGTATAATGTATATTATATCTTCCTTATTACTTTCTGCAATAGCTAAGTTAATAGTTTTTAAAGATGGTAAAAAATATGTTTTTATTTGTTAGTGTTTTAAAACATGTTTTAAAACATGTTTTAAAACAAATTGTATGTTTTTATTAAAAAAAACTATATTATAAGCAATTATTAAAGAAACAAGTCTATTTTAATAACCACATAATATGTATTTAAGTAAATATAGCAAAAGTTGTTATTAATCTATACTAAAATATAAAATTATATATATATACTTAAATATATATATATATTGAATGATATCTGTATCATAGAAATATTACAAATTATATATAAATATTTTGTTATATGGCATTATATTGCTATATATAATTTGTTATGCCAACTATCTTCTGCAATATTTTTCTGTATTCTAAGATTTTAAAAAACTACAACTAATTTTTTACTCTATCATTGCTTAATCTAGCACGCAATTTGCTATGAATAAATCCAAATTGAGACCAATTGTGTTCAGCTGAAGCTGATGAAGTTAGTATTGATAATAATTTAATTGCTAAATTTACAAGCAAAGAGTATTTAGATTCAAAATTAGATTTTTACTAACTAATAGAATTAGAATATTTAATTGATTTTCAAAGTAAAGAATTAGAAAATTCATCCAATTTTGCAATATATTTTTGAATAGTTCTATATAACTAATTCAAAATAAAAATTAAATTACTTATATTTTGGATTAAATAAACCAATATTTTATATAACTTACATGTGCTGCAATAGCAGATGGATAACTTTTGTTTAAATATAGAACAATAATATTCGTTAAATTATCTGGTTTTAAAGCTTTTTTATAAAAACTATTTAAATATATATATTAGACAATTGTTATTTGTAAGGTTTTGAAATGCTTTATTGCATGTATGTATATTATTAAAATATAGTATTGTATTTGTGTTTCTATTATATTTTAATAAAACACATATAAGCATTGCAAAGCTTTAGTTATTTGGTATAGTAAAATAATTAATTAGTTATAATATAACTTTTTCAGAGTTATTTCTTCTACTCAATATTATACAAGATAATAATTTTCTAAAAATATATATCATTCATAGTAATTTAATATTGAGTAAATAGTTTGATAAGAAATAACTTTTGAAAATTAAACAATAATTTTAAAGATATATCTTTGTGTAAGATACTAAAATTATTTTTATACAATTAAATTATATGAAATTATTAATTATTTAAAAGATAATTAAACTAAAACTTTTTTTAAGATAAAATCTAGAGGTTAGTAAATTACAGGGGGACAACTCCAATGTTACACAAGTTTAATAGTAATGCAAAAATTGTCACTTTATATAAAAATCATATAGATTCATATGTATCATGTTCGATCGGTCCAAAGTCTTGATTGTTAATTTTTTTAAAATAACCTGTCTACTGGGATTTTTTTTTCGAAACTCAAAATAGACAAAGGTAAGTAATTAATCATAAAGAAATTTTATAGCTGTTCTTTTATTGTTAAAAAAACTGAATTATATATTCATATCAATTATTGTAAAATATGACTCAAAGCCTATAAGTTTTTTTTTCATTATTAATAATATTCTTTAATAATATTATTTCATTTCATACACCCAGGTCTAGATCTCCATTCCTCGGCTCCATTACACACTCCTGGTAACCTACAGAAGATTGACAATCATAAGTATAAGTATTTTTTTACTTATTTTGTTTTTTTTTATTTTGTATTAAAAACGTTTCTAATTTTTGTAGTTGCCGCAGAGTTTCTCTGGTGTTCCCCAGTTCTTGTAGTAACTTGACGGTGATTCGATGTGGGAGTTCGTTGGCACTCTTGCAATGTTTCGACGACAATTCAATGGTGTTCTTTGCAATGTTTCGATGATGATTCGACAGCGGATTCGATAGCGTTCTTTGTGAGTAAAGTTTAATTCTGTTTACTTTAACGATTGTTTTCAAGACAATGTATGATTAACCAAAATGATTACCCTTAGGACATAACGCGATAGTTAGATTTGGAACAAGCACGATAGTTAGATTTGGGCTATAGCACGATTAAATAGATTGGATTTAGTGGTATAAATAGGGTTGGGGTTTAAGACTAGGATTAAAAATAGGTTCGGGTAATTAAAAGCAGGATTTTGTTAGAAATAAGGGTTAGATTAGTATTTAGGAGTAATTAGGTATCGATTTTTGAATATAAAGATTATTATGTACTTTAAAATTGTATGAAAATTAATAAATAAATGCTTTATTATAATCTATATACTAGTCAATTTTAATATTATTGACATAAAATATTAAATACACACTTTAGATAACAGCGTAAATAATAAAGATGATTTAAATTATTAATTCTTTCGTGCAAATATCAAACAATTAAATTAAAGTTCAAGAAAAACCTAATTATTAAAATCTCATTTATAAGCATTTGTTTTTAAAAAAAAAAAAGAAATAAATCTAAACTAAAAGCAAAAACATAATCACATATAACTCTATCCAAAAGTTTTAAAGTAAGCGAAAATGGCATGAATGTCCCAACCTTGACCATGATGTTATCATTATTAATGCATTACTTGGTTCTTTTTCTAGTGATTTTGTTAATATCTATTAAATTAACAAGCATATTTTCATATCCATCCATAATACAATAATCCCTTACTTGATATTTCAATGTTAATGCATTCTTTGATCTTTTACTAATGTCTTCATTAGTTATTGCTGTCAATTGAAATATATATAGACAAGATTAAATTTTAAATAGATAAAAAACGATTAAACTCTTGAATAAATTTACCAAAATATTTAAAATTTTCATTGCCAAAGTTCGCTTCTATTGATCCGCCTTGCGATCTAAATCCAACACAAAAATATAGAATGCCTTTGAAATTGCTATATAGATGGCATGCAATTCCTTAAAATATTTTATAATTATTAAATTTCTATCTATTCATTTTAAAATATAACTTTAATTCTAAATGTAGATTACCTAAATAGAGTCCATTTTTAGTATAAAATACTATGTTACTTCTAAAATTTAGATAGCATCCAATTATATCACCAGTATTATATCCAGCGGTATATTCATAACGTGGTAAATCATATTGCTTGCCACTTCCTGAACAAAAAGAATATCCATCGTCACCATGGTAACCACACCCCCATGATTCATTTTCCTGTCCTAAAAGATCTGATATAGATGTTAATCTATAATAATGAAAAATAAAATAAAAATTTGCTATTACCAGGTATGAATTCTGAGAGTATATCTTATATCAAATTATACTAATATATGTTACAATGTTGCAATAAATAACTATGCAATAAAGTTTAATACTAGAACAATACATGTTATATATTGCAATGCTTTTCATTATATTCATTTGTATATTAACTATGATTTACCTTTTTTGGTATAGTCGAGCATCTAAACAAATTAGCATCATGATTGTTAACACTAAAACCCATAGTATAAGGCAGTGTGTGAGATAACATGATATGTACCGTATATTCCCGAAAATAAGCAACCTTTTTTGGCCAAAAAATTACACGAAAAACGAGGGGTTGCTTATTTTCGAAATATTGAGTTTTTTGATAAAATTAAAAACGTACTAATAAAAAGTTGTCCAAATAACACCAAATTTTTACTGTAGGTGGATTTTTATGCGCTGAACAACTTTACTTAATCGACCTTTTGAAGTTTACTTAGTAAAAAACTTTTATATGTAGTAACTGCTAACACGTTTTTTGAGATTTTTGAAAAAACAGGGGGGTTGCTTATTTTAGGGGTTGCTTATTTTCAGGAATATACGGTAATGCCTCTAATATAATATGGTAGGTTCTAGAAAGTGCTTTTATAAATAGAAATATGGATCAAGTAGTATAATGGTCTGTTGAAGTAACTGTTGCAATAGTAAAATTATTATTGATTATAATTTAGAAATATCATGTGATAAGCAAATTCTTTATTATTATTGGTCAATAATAAATTGTCACAGCTGATGCTGAAAATGGCTGATGCTGAAATTTGGGATCTCGATTTGAAACTATAAGCCCTGCTAAAATTCACAAATACACTTTAAATATCAAATCTACTTCCAAACCTCACCCTAACCCTATAAGACAAAAACAAAAAAATCACCACAGAAAAATTTTAAAATTTCATATTAAAGTAGGTCAAAATTTCAGCATCAGCCGTTTTCAGCATCAGCTGCAACATAAATTATGTTTTTTATTAAAAAAATTAGTGTTTTAAAATATTTAAAATATATTTTAAAACATGTTGTTTTAAAACATTTCTATCTCTAATAGTTTTATTTCTTTCTCTTTTTTATTATTAAATTTTTTAGGTATTTTATATTGAGTTTTTAATATATTTGCTTTTTTTAATAGGCATTTCTTGGTATAATGTTTAGCTTACTATATTTATAGCAGTTAATATACTTCAAGGACTAGTTATTTGGTTTCTAAAAAATAGTTAAGTAGAATTTTCATTATTTGAGCTATTAATACCAATACAATAGTGGTATAATTCAGACTTATTTGCTATATCTATTTAGTAAGTTGTCCTTATCCAATTGGCTAGACAATTGCTACAGTCAAATTTGTTATATGTAATTTATGTAAAGCATGTTATCTTTGAAGAACATTTATTATATATTTTATTTTTTATACATAAATTATTTATTTTATATATTTTATCTATTTTATATAGAATAAATGTTTATATTGCTCTCTGTTACCAGTATATAACAAATAAAATTTTTGTCATAGATTATATGCATTATATAAAATAAATGATTTTCTATACCAATTATTGTTTATTTTTTTTTTTGTTTTAGCCCATGTAGACATTTTGCTAATACTATTTTTTTTTTCAGGCTTATAAATAATTAGTCATATTGCTAGTATCATTGTTCATTCTTGGATTATTGTTGGTATTGTATTGAATCTTCATTACTGAAATTGTTATTGGTATTGTTGAGTCTATATTGCTAGAATCACAGTATTGAAGTCATCATTACTAGTGTTATCCTTAGACTATTGTTTGAGCCTTTTGGAGTCACCAGTACTAGAGCTGTTGTTACTAGAGTCATACTACTAGAATGCTATTAGTAGAACAGAGCCATGTTACTAGAATTACTGTTAGTGAGATTAAGTTATGTTTCTTGTTTCAGAATCACTGGTACTGGAGCTGTTGTTCTGGAATTATGCAATAGAATGCTATTAGTAAAATACATTACTAGAGTTACTATTGGTAGAATTAAATCACGTTTCTTGTTTTCCACTATAGTATCACTATTACAAGATTGTTGTACTAGTAGTTTTTCTTGTCTATATTATAGTTAACTAATTTTTTTAGGTAGATAGTTATCATTTATAGAACTGTCATTTTTGGTGGTTTGTTTGTTGATTTTTGTTGGTTTATTCATCAATTTGTAGTATTGGTATATTTGTAGCATCTTTTTAAGTTTCATTGCTAAAGTTTTGT
The DNA here is from genome assembly GCA_003550325.1 of Gigaspora rosea. Lineage (NCBI taxonomy): Eukaryota > Fungi > Glomeromycota > Glomeromycetes > Diversisporales > Gigasporaceae > Gigaspora > Gigaspora rosea. The sequence goes on along the minus strand of QKWP01003033.1, from coordinate 13,535 downwards.
AAAAGTAATTATTAGTTTTTGTTGGTATATATTTTATTACTTCAGTATCAATTTTGATGTAATTTCTTTTGTAATGTAGCATGATTAACTGAACTTTTTTTTATAGCTTGTGGTCATTCATAGCACTGTAATTTTTGGTATTTTGCTTGTTGATCTTTGTTATTTTGATTTATTAACATTATTATTGGTGCACTATTGTTAATATCACTATTGGTAAGCTATAGTTTTACAAATTATTTAGTTTTGCTATGTATCATATATGATTATTTGTTATACAACAATTTTGACAGTTAGAGTAGAGTGAGATTATATTTAATATAAAGTCAAAGTTTGGGTTAGTTATTAGGATTAGAGTTAGGGTTAGTAGGGTTAGTTAGTTAGCAGTTAGGGTTAGAAGGGTGATTAGGATAAATATATAAAATTATTAATTAATTAATTAAAATTTATAGTAAAATTTCATATAATAAAATTTAAATATACTTATGTTTTGATTGTCTGAATATGTGCCAAAAATATACTGGCCATCATATGTTTTAATTATCCGATAAAAAATTTTCAAATTCGTATATCACCTAAAGTTAAGTTATTTTATAATGAATTTTTTTTTATTTAAATTATCAATATCAAGGTGGTCATTACTGAAATTATACCGCAGTTGAATCACATAATCCTGCACTACCTCGTGACTTGTCTATAAATCCTGATACAAAACATATGATTATCCTAATAAAAATTAAATAGTAATTTTAACTTAAGCGAAGATATAATTAGTAGTAACCAAATAAAGTTTATTTTAAGGGTGTAGGATTATTTTCTAGGATTTTGGGATTCTAAAATGTCCTTGCGAATCAAATTTGGCTGAGTCCTCATTGAGATGTACACATTTTTAGACAAAAAAAAAATCATGATATCATTTTTAATAGTAATTTAATATTAAAAATGATATCAAGATTTTTTTGTCTAAAAATGTCGCATCTCAATAAGGACTCAGCCAAATTTGACATCCAAAGACATTTTAGAATCCCAGAATCCTAGAGAAAAATCCTACATTCTTAAAATAAACTCTACTTGGCTACTGCTAATTATATCTTTGCTCAAAGTTAAAATTACTATTTAATTTTTATTAGGACAATCACATGTTTTGCATCAGGATTTACAGACTAATCATGAGGTAGTACAGGATCATGTGATTCAACTGCAATATAATTACAGTGATGATCACTCTTGATATTGATAATTTAAATAAAAAAAATTTATTATGAAATCACTCAACTTTGGGGTAATATACGAATTTGAAAATTTTTTATCAGTGATGCAAAACATATAATGGCCAGTGTATTATGTAACAGGATGCAACAAATAAAATTTTCTTTTTATATATACTATATATTCATTAGTAGTAGTTATAGTATATTTTGCATATATTATAGATATAGAACATTAAACTTTTGTAAATTCAAAAGCTCAATAGCAAGTCTTCATACTCTTTATATAATAAACTACAACTGTTTACAACTTAATTTAACAATTGTTAGTATTCTTAATTGTAGCCTCTTTTATAATTGCAAATTGCCAAATTTTTTTTGTTAAGTTTGTAAAATACTTTATTGACTTAGATAAATCCATTAACTTGTAAGGTTACACAAAGTATTACAGTTTGACCTCTCTATAGTCACACCCCATATAGTCACACCTCTATATAAGCACCAAATATTGTGCAGCGGACTTAAAATATAGTAAAAAAATCTCATTATAGTCACATATCACTTATAATCACTATCACCAAATAATTTTGATTTTTTATCTATTTTACTAATAATAAACCTCATTATAGTCACCAATTTTGGCGAAATATGGATTATAAAATCCGATTGGCCAATATTTATATTATATTTATTTAAAATATTCTATTAAAAATTCTTAAAAGTTTGACAGCAAATAACTTTTGATCCAGTGGTCCGATTTGGGTGAAACAACTACCAAAATGTTCATCTCGATGTGACGATTCTAATGAGCCCAAGATCGTTAAGGATTTGTTTCACTTTACATGTTACATGTTTAAGAATTGATTAAATTTAAACATCTAAGTGAAAAATCCTTAAAGATCTAGCATTTTGTAATTAGATTTGGTTGTTTTGGACTCTTTAGAATCATCTCATTAAGTCCAACACTCTTGTAGTTGTTTATCCAAATTGGGTCTCTGGTTCAATAGTTATTCACTATCAAACATTTTAAATTTTTTAATAATTTTTAAATATATTACTTATTGGCTATTGGTCACGTGACTATAACAAGTATTTTATTTATAGTCACACCTCTATACAATTACCAAAATAGGGCGCGACGGACTTGGTGATTATAGAGAGGTCAGACTGTACTATTTATTGTTGTTTCAGTTATTTGTTATCATTAAAGAAGTAGATATAGAATAACAATATACAGCATAACTCTTACAGACTTTTTTATATTTGGTAATGTTTCACAATAAGTAGGCATTTTAGCTTATCTTCTTCAAAAAATCAGCAGTATTTATTTTTTTCAAATTGGAAAATATGTCCATAGATTCAAACTAGCATCATTATAAGTAGATTTGGTTGCTACATAAAAATTAACATGTTAGGAATCTAAGAGAATATGTATAGAAATTTTATATCTAGATATTTAGTTTTAGATATAAATTTTTTATATATATATATAATACTTTGATAGGTGTTAGCCTATCTGCTATTGTTAACCTATAAAAATTATACAAAGGTGATTATAACTTTTGATCTAGTGATCAGAATTTGATGAATTGATACCTTTTGATTTAGCTCATTAAGACAGTTCTAATATACTATAAATCATCTCTGTACAATTACTAGGTAACAAAATTGAAGTTGTCAAAGATCTATTTTTAAAACTGCAATCTAATTTGCTAGGCAATTGCTGTGGATAGATTTCTAATAAAGTCATAAGAATCGATCATCCAATCAGATACAAAAGGGCTATATCACTTAACTTGATTATAAACCATATACTATGTACTTTGTTCTCCATTCTTGGTAATAGAAATGAAAGTTATTTATACTATACATGAGAACAGAATTGTTTCAGACTTGAAAACCTGAAATTAAAATTTGATCCCAAAATTGTTTTTGTCCTATTTTACTTAAAACCTGAAATTTTTTGACACTTTTATGAATAGACAAAATTATATGGTTGCTCTTCTTTATAAAAAATTGTAATTTGCTCTAATGAACTCAAAATAGGCCTTTTTCAAAAATCAATTTCAGTGGCATCACTAATCTATACTAAATAAAAAAACAAATTTACAAAGGCAGGGTTAAACTAATTGGGAAATTCGAATCTCTAATTTCACAATTTCGAATTGTGACAGTATTGATATCTGAATAATTATCTGAATATTAGTCAGATTATCAGGGTATCTGATCTGTTTATCTGATCTGAATTATCCAGATTTATCTGGATTGGACCTCTCACTTGTTGAACTGATATAAATTTAGCCTGCCATAAAAGTATTCATTTCATTAAATTATGTGAATTTCTTTTATAGCACAAAAATACTTATGGATAATATAACTGAATTAATAGGAAAAATTGAATAGGTACTGTTTATTTCCTGAACAGCGAGACCAATAAGTAAACTTCACGGTTATGTAATGGCCAAAAGGTCCTCCTCATATGCCCGAAGAACTATAAGGTTATGTTATTACTATCAACACATATCTTTGAGAAAATTGATATCAGACTTTTTTGGGAGCGTTATTTGCGATATATAAGTTTCCTAATATAGTTATTTATGTTAAGCATTGACCCCAAAGTTTTTTAATAATTTTAAAAATTTTTATAGAATTATTTATAGCTTGACAGATCAACATTCGGAAGGTAGATAGTTGATATCTTCAGGTAGATCATTAGATGTTTCTCCAGTAATACCTTCACATGTATGCAAATGATAATAAAGAAAATTCTCATAAATCGTTGCTTTTAATAATTTGTTTGTCAAAATGCCCTTTTATAATGAATATGTAAATATCACAATAATCTTGAGTTTCATTCAACAACTCTGCCAAATACCAAACACCTATCTTTATTTATTTATATAAAAACTCTTTTGGAAAAGCAATTGAAAACGATTAGAAAAGATTTTCTACTAGAAACACTCAAAGAAATTCGATTCTATGCGCTGATCATAAAAATGTGACCATGTCCCAAATCCATGCTCCCGACTGGCTAACAATATATTTTCTTGTAGCGGGAAATACGATGTTATTTATTTTGAAGATGTCCAATCTGGATAACGTATGTCCGAATGATTATCAGATATCCGGATAAATTTGCATCGGATACTCAGATAACAAATAGCGGATATCCGTTTACCAATGATATCTGAATAATTATCCAAATATCGGTCGGGTTATTGATCTGTTTATCTGATATAAGTTCTCCGGATAATTCAGATACAGATAAATGGATAACTGATTTATTCGGATTGGACTTTTATAATTTTGTACGAACAGGATCGCATGCTTGTGATTCAAACACTTATTGGAGGCACACTAGCAAATAATGCTGGACACAAAACTTTATTAAATTGCTTTAGCGACATATACTGCATATATCAGTGCATTTGATGTATAATTGTTTTAGCAAAATATACTGCATACATCAACGCATTTGATGCATATTATTTTTTAGCGATTTGTAGCCTTAGCCGGTGGTTTCCCACCCACATACGCGAGCCAGCTGTTGACAAGGCGTTTTTGCAGTCAAGCTATTGCTGCTTAAGATTGAAGCTTAACATTAGCCGGTGGTTTCTCACCTGCTTAACGCAGGCCGGCTGTAGACTGAGTGATTGCAAAATGGCAGGATTCAATGGGTTTGGGTGGGATGGGTGCGCGAATTTTCTCCCGTTTCTGGAGCTGCAGCCCACCGTCTACCCATTAGCACGCTTTTATACCTACGGCGAATTTTTTGTTAATTTATGTAAATGTCCTGATTAAATTACTAATCTCTGCCCGCGCCTTCCTCAATTTAGACACCGATGTACTGGTTTTTTCTTGGCGGCATCTTGGTCATGCCGTGATTATCAGTTCGCTGGGGCCTTCACTTTTTCGATCTGTTGACCTTGCTGCCAACCTGAATTATTGCCGTGATTTTCATGTCGATAAATAAGTTACTGAATTCGACGAATTCATTAACTTATCGATTCAGTCATAAAAAATTTTTAAACAGCGTAATCAAAGAACAAGTTTTCAACTCACTTGTTTTTTTTTAATGTTTGACAGTGAAATATCTAATGGTGACGGAACTTGCTTTTTCGGGATGGTCTACTGACACAACATTCACGTGACTTAACTTTTCTAGCAGCACATCAAAATAATATTGGTATCCCATTTTTTAAATTAGTTTATTTTAATCATATACTTCGTGATTGGTTATTTGCTTTGCTAATTTGATTCTTTGTTTAACATAATCCCATATTTTTTAAAATTTTAGACATAAAATAAAACTAATCTAACCAATAAATTTGCAGTATTAGTTTTTGACATTTTTTACAGTTTTTCAGACAATAGAATCGATGTATGTTTTTTTTTTTTTGTTTTTGTTGATTTTTGCCCCTTCACACACTTGCAAAATATTTATGTTATAATAAAAAAAATCAAGTTGGATTGGCATTAATGATATAAGCCGTTAAACCCCTGTGAATAGGAATGTGGAATAATTAAACTTTCACAGGCTGACTCAATTGATTTGATTTCTTGATTCAGCAATCCTAATTAAATATTAGATAATTATTGACACAAAAAAAATCTTTTTATTTTTACTCTTTTGTGTATTTTAATATTTTTAATATGCCAACAAAATATTTAAATTATTAATGTGAGCTTAAGAAATCTATATTTTCTCGTGATATTGATAAATTCTTATACAGTAAATATATAAATTCCATAAATAGATTTACTAGCTGATAAATATTTTTGTTCAAATATAGTAAAACCATATTGAATTATTAGAAAAGGCTAACTAATAATTGAATTTATAATACTGTAATAAGATCCTTTTTTTTAAAAAAAAAAAATAATAAAAATAAAAATAAATAAATTTAACATTTAGAGTTATAATCAATTCGATAGAATTTCGAATACAAACTGACTTTGTGTTTCAATTCCTAGATACAGTATTACCAAAAAATTTTAGATATTGGCAAAATTTTTATAGCTGTTTTAGGACATCTTGTAAAATATTGTTGAAAAATTATTTGGCTGATTCAATATGTTTTGATTTCAGTAGTGATAAACTTTTGATTTGACAATGATATATATATATGCGATTATATTCTGAATACCACTATAATGTCATCACATCCAAATTAAGTTTTTACTTGAATACTGTTAGATGTGTTTAGTCTGTTGAGACGAGAACTCATTCTATTAGAATTGGTTGAATATAAAATTTTGAAAATAACTTACATAAAGCAAACTGAAATTTATTTATTTAAACTCAAGTCATGTTCCCGAAATCAGGTTCAAACCCAAATCGGGTTATTTGAATCCAAGCAAAGGTTCATCTAAATCAAAGCCGGATTCATTTGAATCTACAAAAAAAAAAAAAACCAAAAAAAAAAATTTTTAGCCTTATTTCTGGAACAACGCTCTGGTCTAAGAGCTCTAGTAAAATAAATAATAATACTCTAATTCAATTTTTTTTTTATACAACTATTATGTAGTAATCAGTGTTCGAAATTAGTGTTCTCAGAGTTCTCATGAGAACACTATTTTAAATTTGTGCACAGTAAAAATTTTTTACTGTTCTCTATTAAAATTTTTTTGGGAACAGTAAAATAAAAATAGTGTTCTCATAAGTAGTAATTAATAATTACATGATATTATTATACCAAATTAGAAATCAATAAATACAACTAATTGTAGTCATTTATTATCAAAATTATTTAGTTGAACTTACATATAATTATTATAGCATAGATGAAAAAATATGCTTTAATGTATATTCATATAGATGTGTTAATAGAAGTTAAATTTTTATATTTAACCTATACCATTTATACTTTTATAGGTAATGTTATAACATTAGTTATAGAGCTAAAAAGGTACATATATTTTAATATATGTATAGTATATGTTATATTTTTAAATTTTCTTTTTTAGTGAGCACAAGTGAGAACATAAACAATAGGTTGAGAACACTTAAAAGCTATTATGCTATACTCATGAAAACAGCATTTGAGTCCGAAATTTCGAACACTGGTAGTAATATTTGGAGATTAGTTAAATAATTTATAGCTATCAATAAAGTGTTAAATGAATTTTTTTCGGGATTGTAGTTATTGAGGAATTTATCTTCGACGTTTTAAATTATTTATTTTAATTATCTATTTTATAAACTTTAAAGGCCCGATAAATGAAAGAAATAAAGTTACTAGTAGCTTTGCTACGTGTAGTATAGATAACAGTGCATGTACATATACAGTAAATCAAAAATTATCTCGTATTAAATTAATTATGTATAAGTTTTTTTATATTTATTAATTAATAATAAATCATATAGTCAAAATAATGTCAGTAATGAATAATTTAAAGAATAATTAAGCTAGAGAAATGTTTGTATTACTTGGAATTTAATTAAAATTTGCAATATTTGTAGTCCTTGGAATAAATTCAGTAACCCATTTATAGGAATTTCTCTGGCTTACATCTAACATATATATCGTTGATGATTGGTTTCCAAGTTTTCCAAGAAGATTGTTGTTAGTACCTGTTAAAAAATAAAGGTTTAGCAAGTTTAAAGCAAATATACATACATAGATATTCACACATAAATAGTTTATAATAACTAAATTTTTACCAAAAGCAATAATCATATAATCATCTACTAAGGTAGGGCTGTAAATCGATTCTAAAAATTAGAATCGATGATCGAATCCCTAAAATCGTTTTAGAATCGATGATCGAATCTTTTGATTTGTCATACTGGCTTTAATCTGTTTTGTACTGTTAAATGCTATAGGTTATTTATAAATAATATAAATTTAATTTTTTATTTAATGTATAAAAAAGTAATAAATAGAATAATTATATAAAATAAAATATAAATTAAAAAAATTGTGGAGAAAAAAGGGAATGCTAAAAAAAACTCCACTCTAAAATCAAATTATTTTTAATCTATCATCTTCATTTAATTTATTATTTTCAATTAATGAAGTATTTTTTGCTTTTGAAGTTGACGACGTTTGGCTCTTTTTGTAGTAGCCATATTGATACGAACAAAAAATAAACTCTCAATTAAATTATTTGTATCGAATATTTATATATTTAAAAATATTATAAATAATAGAGTACATTCGATAATTAAAATCTTTATGCTTATTATTTGTATTCAGCTATTTTATAATTATTAGTTTTATACTTACGGACTATTGAATAAATATTCTTTGCTTTTAGATATATAAGAAAATATAATGCTGTGTTTGTTATTAAAAACAATAAGACACATAAGCCTATCATTTGTACTAAGCCATTCTATAATATTTATTAATACTGTCGCTAATTTTTAATATTCTCGGTTTTTAGATAAGCACATAAAAAATATAAACGGTTGTGTTTGTTACTATTTAACTTATTATTTTTCAAAGCATCTATAGCTATCTGAAATCACATCGTTGTAACTTATTAAAAATTATAAGCACTTTTTAAACTTTAAGCCTATTGTTTTCAATAATAAACATAGCTTTATATTTTTTACACATACACTTAAAACGAAGAGAATATTTATCAAAAAATTTATGCATTTAAATATTTAATATAAAACGATTATATATATAGAATCGATTCTAAATCTTAGAATCGATTTCAGAATATTTAATCGTTTGTAAAAACGATTAAAAACGATTATACAGAATGAGGATCGATTCTAATTCGATTAACGATTAAAACGATTATTATAGAATCGATTTACAGCCCTATACTAAGGTCGCAGTATGAAATGCAAGAGTTATACCATTTGGATTAGAAATGTTTCCAACTGACCATTGATATGTTTCAATATCTAAAATCCACAAGTCCCCGAAAACATTCTTAGAATTATCAGTACTAGCTCCACCAAACATAATAATACGTTTGTCGGAAGCTTTTAATTTGAATAATTAATAACAAATTCTTTTTGAAGAACAAACGCGACTAGGTGGAGTTGTGCCGGATGTAGTCTAATATATGTGTGTATCAGATTTATTTACAATTGATATTTGTAGGATATAAGTTAATAAAAAAAAATTTTGCATTTATTATTATTACGTACCAAATTTTTCCACGTGTTAGATGCTGTGTCATATAAGAATAACTACAAATACATAATTAATGAATAAAGGGCTAAAATATCTATTTTGTTGAAATACAATACTTACACTATTCAGTGACACAGAGTCATAAGATCCACCAATGTATAAAATAGTTTGATCAGGCAAAGTTAATGCACGATAAGAATAGACAAATTCTGGTTTATTTGGTGAATTTCTTAAACTCCATGTTAATTTTAATGAATCGAATATCCAAATATCATTTGCTGGGTAAACATTTCTCGAACCAGCGATTACTGCAATCGATCCATTATTAAATTTAGCACATAAATCACCACCACCATCTATCCATACGGGTCCATTTACACCACTTGTGACAAAAGACCACTGTTGGTTTCTTGTATCAAATTTACTAGTGAATGTAGTTTCATCATCATTTCCATTTTCATTACCGAAAATAAAAATCAAATCATTATTATTTCCACCAATACAAGTTGTTTCAAACTGTTTTCGAGGACTTCCAGTATGAGTAAGATCATTCCATTGTAAAGCTCCTGTTGTTGTAAAATTTTGAGAAAAATCCAAATAAAAAAAATCATATAAACTTGTAAAGTTTTGATCAAATCCACCATAAATGTAGAGTTTCTTATCGACAAGGACTGATTTATGTTTACTTCTTCCAGGTGGAATAAACCCAGCAAAAGTAAAAATAAATTAAGAGAAAAGCGAAAATATAGAGGTTAAAGTACGACATGATTATAAAATTGTATTGAACTTTGCAATGGTGCGCTAATATTCAAAATATTTCAAGAATAGATTATTTATTTCAATGATACTGTATTTAAATAAATGCTAACATTAATTAACAGTTAATAGAATTCGTTTAAGATTAACCATACATAAAATATTGTATTGACTTTTGACTTTAATTTTGAAATTCATTACTGTTTAATGCAATCCATTTTGATTAATTTTATATGCAAACAAATTCTACAGTCCTTAGCATATTTTCTTTTTTAATTTGCAATAAATTTTGATACTTTATAAATATTTATTCTTTTATGTCAAAATAACAAATTTCATGTTTTATCTAATCCTAAACCAGCTGATTATATTTTACTAAAGAGAAATTTATAAGGCTCGAATATTCGAATATCTAATATAATAATTAATGTACTAATTTCTTTTTTTCCTTCTCATTTTAAATTTAATGCTAATTAGCTGTGCGACGTTATCACTCAAAACTAAGAACGGAAAAAAAAATTAAATACTGATTTAAATGCTTTTAAATGTTAATCATAAATATTTATAACTTTATAATAATTAATAATAATTAAAGAATTATAGTATTTAGGGACTCTGATTTTTCCGAAAGGTGAATTAAAATCCCATACGTATACAAGATTAACCAGTTAATCAAGAATTTACCCGGAATGTAGTCATGAAAATTCGGCTAAATCAAAGTTTTTTGGCTTAACCGGCCAATTTTTTCAAAATCAACTAATCAATTTTATTTCCCCAATAATGAAATTTTCATAGATAAGGCCTTTAACTATTTCACATTATTGTTACGAATAATGATCTGTCAGTATAATGTAGTGGTGATAAAATGAAGCAAACTAATAACGATAAAGTTAATGACAATTTAACGATTTTTACAGGGCTATTGTAACGGCTGATTTGGAGAGCGGGTAAAACAATATAGACAATAGTGCCAATTCACGCTCCAACCGTGTACGGTGAGAGAGATATAAATATTGACAACGGTAATCCGGCTCTTCCGGGTCAACCTAAATCCAACCAAACAAACCAACCAAACCGGACGACCTATCGAAGGAGGCGTGTTAGATTCGGCGAGTGGATAAGTCAAGGCTTCGGTCGTCGATACTTCAGGGTAACTTTCTCTAAACAACAACCACAGTAATCCTCAGTCCGTCGGGATACGGAACACAACAACCACGGCAGTCTCAGTACGTCAAGAAACAGCCGGACAGCGTAACATTAATCACGTACACAAGAAGTACTAACGAGAGATCGTACTACTATGCCACTTAGTAGTAGATCAGGGTAAGTTTATATTACGTTTATAAGGAATGTATGGAGTTTATTAGGAACGAATTATTAAATATCACCAAGGATGTCTTCCCTCAAGGGCACGAAGCCTTTATTTATAATAACAAACACAGTAATACAAATGAATACAATAAATCTGATTTATCTAATAAATCTAATAAATCGCATAAATCTAATAAATGGCATAAATCGCATAAATTTAATAAATGGCATAAATCTAATAAATGCAACAAATGCGATAAATGCGATAAATTGAATTTTAGTCCCGTGATTTTGGCGATCACAAGGCGCAGTCGGTAGGTCGGATTTCGAGGTTCACAATATATTAATATATAGGTCATTATGGATCGAAATGGGTATCACGAGGTTTAAGAATTTCCCGCAGGTGCAGGAGTTTTCTGGGAAGCGTATAATTGCTTTTAAATGAATCAGCCAATACTGGTAAGACTAAAAGAGACAATGTTTTTCAGATAAATTCTAAACTAAAAGACTTTACTATATAGACCTATCGGTAGGCCGATATGAATCACATGTATAATTTCGAAGAATTAACCAAAACGGGGTTGTATCGAATTCGAGTCTTAATAAAGCCGATTCGAGGTTACAAGTCAATTCAGTACGTCGAATTGAGTTACGAAAAGGGTTATTAAAGTTACAAGTCGAATTCAAAGATAAGTATAATTTCGGTATTCAAAGAAAGATATGATTTATTTAATAATAATAAGGGAAGTCTTTATTTACATCGATAGGAACTTAATGTCCTCTCTAGAACATCAGGCCTTTTTATACATTTTGAATTCTAACTACGTTATTAGTTATACTACGTTGTCACTACGATGGCTTACGACTTTCTTGTTGATTATACCCCCTGTATGAGTTCAAATTACAGCTGTTTTCATAATTTCTGAACCACCTAAAAATTTTTTCGTTTCCCGAAACCTCTTCGATCCCGTTCTAAAAATCACCTACCTTTTCGGAAACTATTTCGCTGTGCTTGTAACTTCGATACGGAGACAGCGAAGTAGTTTCCGAAAGGGTAGGTGATTCTTAGAACGGGATCGAGGAGGTTTCGGGAAACGAAAAAAATTTTTAGGTGGTCCAGAAATTATGAAAACAGCTGTAACATATGAAAATTTTAGTGTGACACCGGAAGCTTATAATACTCGCAATCAGGAATTTCAATTTCCCGTGATCGTATGACCAATAAAATTATTGTATTTCGAAATACTGTGTTATGATCGGTTGGGAGAGCTTAATAGGGATTGCACCAATTTAGCTTCAATCGTGAACAAATAGTGATTAGGATCAAATATTTAAATCGATAAACTAACACACATAATTTTGGGTTATAAGGTTTCTCTTTATTATTATAAATCAATACATCGGGTTATTACACTAATACTAAAGATTATTTACAATCGTTAACTACTCGTTACTACTCTCCTAAGCAGGGAGTCTTTCCCTCCTTCCGAGAGTTTATAACTCCTTCCGAGAGTTTATAGCTCCTTCCGAGAGTTTATAGCTCCTTCCGAGAGTTTGTAACTCCTTCCGAGAGTTTGTAACTTCAACGTGCTATTACGATCATTCTCATACTATCCCAAATAAGAAAATCATGGAATAATACAATACGTACTAACAAAATATAATGTAATAATAAAAAATAATAATAATAATAGAATTTTAAAGTCGTAGCAACTGCAACAAAAAATAGTATTTTTTAAAACGCCAAAACTTTTTGCAACAAATTTTTTTATAAAAACTATTTTAAAAGCTTTATACATAAGACTCTATAAAAAGTTATATATGTTTGAAATTTAATTATTTTTGAACCGTTATAACTTTCTATAAAAGAATTATTTTAAAAAACTAACCGTTAATTTTGTAAAGCTCAGTCCTGATTGTAAAGTTAACGGTGGGAAGTTTAAAACATACTATATTTTGTCATAGTATATAAATACTTGAATATTATTGGCCAACCACGATCATAAAAAAATTGAAACATTTTCCGTGATTATCGTGTATAATATAATTATTAAGGGATTAAATTTGCGACATTTAAATTATCTATTTCAATTATCTATTCTATAAACTTTAAAGATTTGATAAATGAAAGAAATATAGTTTCAAGTAGTTTTGCTAACTGTAG
>QKWP01003032.1:14223-24486 GCA_003550325.1 Gigaspora rosea | reverse complement strand
TTTTTTTATAATAATATATAATATATGTAATATTTAAAATATAATATATAATAAAAAAATAAAATTTTATATTAAATAGCGAAAACTTGTGATTATTGTATATTTAATAAATTAAAATATTATATAATAATAATAAATAAAAAAAATTTATAATAAATTGCGAAAACTTGTGAAAACCTGTAAAATGTTCAAAAAGCATGATTATGTGAATATAATAATTATTAATTGATATCATATTCGATATAACCGGATATATATCAATTACTATCACTATCGATAGTAATCGATAGGGTATTAACCGGATAATAATCGATTACTATCACTATCGATAGTAATCGATAGGGGTGTTGATAATCGATATATATCTTACCGGTTAGTAATCGATATATATCTATATATAAAATTTGCCGATGTATTGCCATTAACGACCAAAGATCCTGGGTTTAATATTAGTTAGCGCATATCCTATTCACCATAAGCGAGAAACTGATAAATCAGTCTGCAGCCTGATATATCAGATCTTTTACACTCGTATAGCAGCGTACCTTCAGATATACGATACCTCAACAAATACCTAGTAAAAAAATTTTTTACCATATAAATCATCATTCATTCCATACTTCAAATAAACTTCTTCACGGTCATTCGAAATTCATCGTCAGTAGCTTCATTCACATTTTTGATTTCTAAGTCGTCATAAACAAAAGCACATATTCTATTTACATCGAAATTCCATAACTCTTCGACCGACACGGCAGTAAATAACGATTAGGAGACTAAAAGTAAAAAGAAATAAAGAAAACAAAAGCAAACAAAGAACGAAGAGAAAAAAGCAAGGCAAATGAGAAAGAAAAAAGACGAAAAAAAAGATGAAAAAAAGAAAAAACAAAGGAAAGAAAACAATGGCAAAGAAAAGAACGAAGAAAGAAAATATCAATATAAAGAAAATAGAAAAGGATTTTTTGTAAACAACTTTTTATAATTCTTAGTAAATTTCAACCGGATTGTAAAAAAAAGGAGTGTGGGAAAGTTCGGATTAGAGAACAATTTTGACAATTGAATTTCCCAAAAAAATGACGCGAATTAATTCACAATATAATGATCTACATACTGCAGGACTTGAAAAAGGAGCGTAGGAAAAGTTCGGATTATGTATCTAGAATGGAAGATTAGATCATTAAAAAATTTTTTAATGGCTTTGATATCAGTGTAGAGAAACAAGATATTCGGCCAGCCTGCTTCTGTACTTCTGTACTTATCAGTTAGATACTATGTCCTTGATTCCGATATGGTTACATGAATATTGAAGTAATGTCACATGACAGTATGATGATTGAATAACAATTTAAAATAACGATATTAGAGCCCTTAACCAAAAGATCACATTTTAGAGTATTCTCCGATAAAACTCTGTAAATAACTTTCCCGTGTAATAATTGCGATGAGGGTGCGAATATGCGGTTCTACCCTTGTATTCTTGGATACATAGGAGACGCCATGACTTTGTGTGCCAGATATTGGCAATAAGGTTATGATTTGCTTGATTGACTAACAACTGTTTGCGACCAGATATTGGTGGTGGCAGTTGATCTGCTGACTTTGCCAAAGTTCTTCATGTGGCCAGATGTAGTACTTTCCTACATCTTAGGAGACGCCGTAGTTTTATATGGCCAGATATTGGCGGTAAAATTATGAGCCAGTGGATATCCAAGTTATTTCTTGGTAGTCGTAAGCCTCTTATTAGCTTTTGTTAAGAAAAAAGCTCATGCATAATTTACACACAAAAACACATACAATTAAAAATTTGGAAGGCCGATGGACGAAACTTTATTATTGAAAAAAAAAGGAGATAAGCTAAGTAATTATATTATAGACCATTAAATGCGAGTCCCTGCGTCATATTATTTCACTGACTTTACTAAATTATTGTTAATAATATATATATATATTTATTTTACAATTATTTCTATCAATAACAACAACGCAAAACCATGACCTGTTGCAATTCCGAATCGAGTATAAAAAGAAATTTTTTCGTTCCGACCAAAAGTAAATCCATCTTAACTGAATAAATGACTTGTCTGGAAGTTTCCTCTCCAGTATCTTTTTTTTCACTAGCAATTTTTCATATTGCTTATTCATACGTATTTAGAAAAAAGTCGTATCATACTGCGCTTGATAATAGTCTCTCACATGACCGGCCTATGCTACAATAGTGAACTTGAATTTATTGCTTGAACTGTTGCAGGTACTTCATTACATTTTTAAAAGATTTTTGCTGCATCACAAACCTAGCACTCATTTCCGATATGCGAATTTTTTTTATAAAAGCTAGATTTCACCCCACATGATAATCATAACGATATTTAATAATACTGTATAGTTAAATTTATTATTATGTACACCGCACTATATTCTAATGATATGGTATATTTGAGTGTTACCAAAAAAAAATAATAATGGAACTTCAGGCTAGTGGTTGGACTCGTACTAACTCAGAATTATTACTCGAATCATTTGATCAAGTTAATTAATTCATATTCGAATTATTTTAGTTAAATTACAATTTTACAAAGGCGAGTATATTTCATATTCCAATAGGTAAAGGAAAGTTAATTTCACAAATCTTACTAAATATACGATTCGAATCATGACAAATTCGAGTACGAATTGACGAGTCCATTATTATATTTAATAAATTAAATTGGTACAAATTATAATTAAAGTCCCGCTAGTATATACAGACCAGATAACAAAAAAGATTTACACTAGGCTAATGCGTAGCATTGTATGGCTAGAGCCAAAATATTAAATTTTAAATACTATATTGTACTGTATATAGTATCTATATAATTTTATTTAAAAACCTTATTTGTAAAATTAAATAGTATTAAATACTATTTATGAATTTAATAATTTATTAGTAAAAAAAAAGTACTGTAAAAGATATTGTATTATATGTTAGAAATTTTATTTTTTTAACAATATATAATTTTTATATTAATAATTATCTTTAATATATTTAACATATAAATAAAAATTAGATAGCAATGAAAATAAAAATGATATATAAGACAAGGCAGATAAATGGCTAAGGATTTTTTATTAATAATTAAAATTGCATTTTATATTATTTATGATTAATATTTTTAAGTTTTAGGTACTAAAGAAACTAGCTGCATTTCTTTAGTTTTTCTTTCTTGTATTCTTTTACATTTTAAAATCCGTTGAAGTCTTTCAAAATTAAATGGTGTAAAAATAATATCATTAAGTGAACGAACTCGAGATATTGCTACAAAAGAAAGTCCAGCAGCAAATTCTTTGCTGTCAATATCTATTTTAGCTTTTGGTAGTATTAGCCCTTGGCTTTTGTGCACTGTAATAGCCCATACAAGACGGATAGGAATCTGCAAATGTGAACAAGTTGCCCCTGATTTGCCTTCACATTTGCGTTGGATTGGTACAATTGGAACAACTTTTATGCTATTTACTGTACTTATAGTAGGTCCTGTATAATTATCAAATTTGATAAAAACTGCTATTGGAAGTGAAGGTGGACTTTGCTCTTCTTCAAACAAAATATCTTGAATAATTCCTATTGAACCATTAACTAATCCAGCTTCTGTCCACAGGTTTGCTATTAGCATAATACGTGCACCTTTGCTTAATAATAATTCTGCCTCAAGACCACCTGCTATATCAGAATCTGCATTTTTAGCTTCTTTACATCCTCTATTATGTATTGCAAGGATTTTTGCAACAGGAACATTTAATGATCTTAATTTATCAATATTTATTCTATTAATATCAGTCCACTTTGTTATAACATATGTAGCATCTGAAAATCTATTATATTCTGTTTTATTTATTTTATTATCAAAACGTGTGCTAAGTGTTCTCCAGTCTGTAAAAGTAGATTCACCATTACGCAATCGCAAAAGAATATTTCGAAACTCTTTTTGTTCATCAGAATTTCCAGATTGACGTTCAACTATGTCAAGTTTATACACTTCCTGAAATTGATTGTATGCTACAATACTATCATTGGATAGTGAATCTTTTAAAACATTTGTAGTATATATAGGATGATCAAGCACAGGAGGAAGCTGCCCAAAATCACCAAACAAGATAATTGATTTTCTACCAAAAGGTTGGTTCTTTTGTTCAGGAAAAGCTTGACGTAATCGTAAATCAACCAAAGCAAGCATTCGACGTCCAATCATACTTTTCTCATCAATTATAAAATATTGTATATTTTGTAATTTATTTTGTAAACGATTTAATCGCTTACCAGTTATGTCAAGATTATTACCAATAGGTATTGGAATAGAAAAAGCGGAATGAATTGTTTCTCTATTAATATTAAAGGCTGCAACTCCTGTTGGAGCAAGTAATAATACAGGTGAATTGGATCTAGTTTCTGTTAATTCAAGAAGTCGACACTTGATTGCTTTAATTAGCAATAATTTTCCTGTACCAGCAGTTCCCATAATAATAATGTTGAGTGGTTTAATTTGACAACCTGTAAGAATGCTCTGGTAATGTGATTCTATTTGTTTAAAAATTGCTTTTTGTTTATCATTTAGAATATGATAATTTATAATATCAGTATTAGATATTTCATTTCTCTCTATTTCATTATTTGATTCATTACAATTAGATACTCTTTGCAAAAAAGAGTCTACTTCTCTGAGGTCAGTATTAGAATAATTTTGTCTAACTTCACTAATCCAATCATACTTTCGATCAATATCACGAGATCCAAGATCAGAAGAACAATCAATTACTGAGTTAGGGCCCATTTCTGCCAAAAGCATCCAGTCAAATCAGCATTCTTCTCCTTCATTATTTTCAGATTCTTCCTCATAACTTTCATCATCTGTTATTTCTCTTGTTTCATTATTATCTATAGGGGGCCCAAGTAAGTCCATTGGATCGGAATTAATTTCTTCAGAATAATGATTATATAAAACTGACCATGAAATTGTATTATCTTGAGTTAAAAGCTTAATATTTCAATGAGCAACATGAAGAAGAACTTTTACACGACAGAACTCTTCCCATTCTGGACCATTTCACAATGGTGATGGTCGTGGCCAAACTCGTATAATGTTTTCTGTTTTACATATTTTCTATTTGTTATTGGTAAACTTATATGTGAGATATAATTTATATAATAAGAAATTTTCAAACTCAAAAGGTCTTTCCCAGTATATTTTTAAAGTAGAACGAGTTGTTAATCCAATATTTTCAATTTGTCTAGAGGTTCCATCTTCATTAACACCTGTACCATGAAGCCAATGAGGTGTTTCATTATTGAGATTTAATGAGAAAAAAGACCAGCTTGAATGATAAAAAGGAATTCCAAGAAGTAGATGACAAGTTTCTTGAGCAGATATATCATGTTCAGCAACACTATGAAGCAATAATTTCTGAACTGGAGCAAGTAATTTATCAGTAGGGTTGCTATTATTAAGTATTTGATTTAATATTTGTGAAAAGCCCTCTGATCGTGGTTCTGATTTACTTGCATATTTGGAAATATATTGTAGAGCTGCATGAATACTAAGAATAGGTTTAAGATCAACATTTGCTCTCCATCCTTGTAGTTGGATTCTACTATGAGGATTAATATATGGGTCGTTTCTTGCTGTTATGAGCTCTGGATGACCGTGACTATCATCACGCAAAAAAGTATGATTACTTTCTTCTTTAGGAAATCCAAATCTGCAGGATTGTTTTCCATGTTTGGTACGAAGACAATATGAGGAACTGCATCGTGTATGTCGCTGCAACTTGTTAACTAATTCGATATAATCTTGTATATCATCATGTAGTTCTTCATGACGTTTTTGGCATGGATGATAGTTAGGAACAGGGGCATCAGGTCCTGGGTTAATAGTAGTAACCAGAGAGTCAATATATTTTGTTATCTCTCTTAATGAATTTTCATCATCTTTTAGTTGTTCCCATTCAATTTTAGGAGCATTTTTTATTTTTCCAATTCCATGTACATGAACACTACCACGATGTTGCCATTTGAATCTATACCACCAATCTTCTAAATTCCATTTTTTTATTAGCACAGTATTAAAAAAAATCTCAAACCGTTTATTAAAGAACCAAGTAGCAAGATGGGGATTGTCAATGATGTTTTGATGACGATTTTCATTAGATGGCATAAGTGCATGAAGTTCTGGCCAGTGTAAATCAGCAGCACTAAATGTAAAAAATATTAAACCTTGTGAACCTAACTGTTTAATCATGTCCGATAACTCACAACGTCTTGCATTCCAAAACTGCCTTGATCCACGTATTCCTAAACCAAATCTCATAATTCGATCAGCCATATTTGTATTACCATCTGCAATAATTTCCTGTATATCTGCAACTGTAAGCTGATTATCATTAAAATTTTGCTTAACATATACTCTTCCTTCCTGTAATGCTCGCCATCTCATCTGTGAATTAAGTGCAAAATACCGCCAACGAGTATGCTGAGCAAATCTTCCATCTTTATATTGCAATAAATGCCTAAAGTATTCAGCTGGTTTGACATCTTTGATACGTTCTGAACGAAGATCAGCACTTCCTGTTGGATAAAGAGTTGGAAATGCACATGCAATATATCCTGAAGTTTGAAATTCATTAATAGGATTATTATTAATTTTTGGCCATTCAATAGTATTATTAGCTAATAATCTATTAATTGTATTATTTATAGCAATTTCTTCTCGATTATCTGAGGGTAGATAAGGTACAAAGGTGTGTGTAATTCCATTTTCTTCATTGTCTTCATTAAATTCATCATCTATTAATTGATTAACTTGAAGTTGATCATCAATAAATCCGTCTTCTGGTAGTGATTGAAGGTTTTCATTATCTTTCGTAATTTTCGAATAATAGTTGTTGTTTGCTTTTAGCCAACGCAATGCACAAGCAACTTTATTACGACGAATTTTAAAGTCTCTAAATGCTGTTGGGTCTTTATCAGATTGCCGATGTATAATAAGAACATTTAATGAAGATGGATGCCAAGGAAGACGAGTTGTAAATTCTTCTACATCTTGAGGAAAATTGATAATATTTCCTCTATATCCATGCTGTCCTCCACGAAGTCTATAAACTACCATTACAGGAAAACTTGTGCAATAAGCATTTCTTCAATTTCTGTTAGTTCTTGGAGCTCTTCGGGTACTTCTCCTGGATTCATATTATTATCAAATGAGAATTTTTTTGGTAAAGTTTTCTCAGTATAACAACGATGACATTCTCCTACAACAAGGGTTATTGATGGAAAACATTCTTTGCATGTAGGACACTCTGAGTGTTTTAGCTTATCCATTTTATTACGAAATTGGTGTAAAAGAACTTTATCATATTCATCAAGAATTGTAGAAGGCAAGGGCAGGGGTATATCTGGTTCATTCATATCTATATCAATTTCTGACTGAAAATCTCTATTGCTATTATCTGTAAAATTTGCATCAAATTCTTCAAGACCTTTTTCGATTCTATTTAATTTATTTTTTGCTCTTTTTTGCTATTTTCTTTCTCGATCACATTCAAGACGAGCTTCACATTGCTCATGTGATTCTTTTTTCAGTTTTTACGTTTATTTAGAGTATTTCATAAAACTGAATTTTCTCCTGTTTGGTTTTCCTCTTCCATTGAGCTTTCCACCATTGGACTCTCTACTATTGTTGGGCTTTCTACCATTAATGGGCTTTTTACTATTACTGGGCTTTCTACCATTATTGGGCTTTCTACCATTGTTGGGCTTTCTACCATTGTTGGCTTTCTACTATTGTTGGGCTTTCTACTATTGTTAAGCTTTCTACTATTGAACTTTCTGCCATAGAAATTTCTTCCATTCTGATTTTAATTTATAAGAATTATTATGAAAAGTTATAAAGCTATGAAGTAATAATCAATAATATAATTATGAAATAATATAATAAATTTTTGTTACTTAATAGTGTGCTTTTAATTAATACTTATTTTTTATATTTATTTAGTTATCAAAAATTTGTATAATAAAATAAACTGCAAACTTTATTAAAACAAATTGAAGAATTTTTTTTTTTATCACATAAAAATCTTATTATTTTGTTTTATATTTATTCTTGAAATGCATTACTTAAATTTACTTTCAATTTTTTAGATGTTTTTAATCTATCATATTTATTCTCAACTTTTTTAATTTCTTATATTCAATATGTCATATCTATTACACATGCTTTTCAACATCATAATTATCTTGCGTTACTAACAATATTACTACAAGTAAAGGCAAAAGAACTAAATAGGCACAAAACGGAAAATTAATATTTAGAAATCATGTGAAATTAATTTTTTGTATTATTTTTTTAAACAGTTATCTGATATTACACGATGATTTGGGTCAAATCGGGGCTTAGGACTACTATTAAATTTTGTATTACCAACTAATCTGTGATTTTTTGTTAATATTATGAATACTCTAATACCCAATTACATTTGCACAATTGCTGTACATAATTACATTTGCACAATAATAACAATTGCTGTACATAATTTGAAATCGAATATTGATAAATGTGATTATTGTGCCAAGTAATTGAGTATTCGAGTATTGAAGTATTCATGGTCTTCACAGTATTCACAAATATATATAGATATATATATTTATTCCATTGTTGGATCTCGATTTGAAAAGATTTTAATGCTTATATATTTTTTTAATTAGCTGGGTTATTATGGTTCTAAAGGATCATCTGTTATCTTTTTCACGTTTGTTTCTCTTTTTATTGAATCAAAACGATTAACATTAGATATGACTAAACCTCAAAAGCCTTTGGAATATCTTAATCAAGTACTTGTTCCTGAAACTGCAATAAGACTAATTGCTCAGGATCGGGGAGGTATTACATTAAGGGAAGCAAGGAAAATAATGGAAGATAGTAGAGAATTTGGCATGTATGTTCACGACGTGGAAGAGGAGGATATATGAAAGGACATAATATAAATGAGAAAGTGTAATGTAGAACATCGATGATTTTACAAGTTATTCGTTGAACCCATTGCTAAAAGTTATTGTATTAATTTCTTAAAATACTGAAATTATGGAAATGCTAGATTTATAGTATTATTCATTGTCTATGATAATATTCATTTGTCTCAATTTAAAATACATAAATAATTAGATTCTATGCAATTTACATGTTGAAACAGACTTTTTCTATCATTCAACATCCTATTGTATAATAAATATTATACATTTCTATTTAAAAAAAGTCCTGTTGATATTTTAACAAATTTGGTGATATTTATACAAACTTTTTAATATTTCCAAAAAAAAAAAAGAATCCACAAGCACTATTTAATTGAAGTTTTGACCAAACAACATTAATAAATCAAATAAAAATTCATAATCTAAAAAACACCACCCATAATGGTCAATCTTGAAACTCATTCTTCGATTGAAGCAATATCCTCTTCAATTTCACCACCATTTTGTTCATTTCGCGGTAAATATCCATAGAACCACTGCTCTAATAATCCACGCACTTTTTCTTTTACAACATCATTTATTGCAGGATTATTCCAAGTCATAATTAATGCTTCTACTATTCCCACCGATGCTAATTTTTCAGCGTATTCATTAGCTAATATCTGTGATGAATTTGGACCTAACAAATCACCAACTGAAAGGATATTAACTAATGTATCGATAAGTTTGTTCAATATTTCATGTGGTGTTGCAGGATTACGTAAATGATGGAAAAAAGGTGATATAATATCGTGTTGAAGGATAATTCTAAAATTATATAAATATGTTAATTATTAATTATTATAATAATTATAATAATTATTAGTTATAGATAATTAAGATTATATAGAAGTATAAAAATCTTTTACGAACTGAATATGACCGGGGTTATGCAAACTAGTAGAATTGCTAAGAACCCAACATGCTTCTTTCACGACTTTCATGTCGTTATCCCAAAGTAAAGCGACAATGCTCTCCATTAGATTTGGCTCTGTAAGTACAGCATTTACCTGAATAAAAAACAATGTATTGAAAATTGTATTGAAAATTGAATGTTTTGAAAATTATAAAATTCTTAAAATAATTTCAAGTACATCGTACTGGCGAATTTTTGTCATCATTATTCCATGAGGAAGAATATTGAATTGCAGTTTTTTGATAATTTTCATAAGTTGGTGCCACTATCATCAAAATTACCAAATTTCAGTAGGGTGAATAACATATATAATAAA
>QKWP01003032.1:0-13722 GCA_003550325.1 Gigaspora rosea | reverse complement strand
GATACAATTTCCATAAAATGTACAAAGATGCATCAGAAAAGATACGTTTTTTGGGCAAAATGCATCAAAAACGTAACTTTTGTATCACTTCGCATAGACACTTAGGGTCCGTCGCTACGCTACGCTCCGGCCAATAATTTATAAAAAAAAATATATCCCATAACAAAATACAGTAATTCTAACAGAAAAATTTTTTTTCCAATTGTTCAACCTACAAATTTGTTAAATAAAATTTTGTTTCTCTAATCAATAAGTTTAAAAAGAAGTTATATATTTGTAAATGTATACCGATAAAGTATATATATATTTAGAAATTTAAACCAAACATTTATATTGTCCGCATAATTTTATTAACCAAATTAATTATATAAAAATCATAATTGAGATTTTGATCTTGACAATTTTAAAATAATATTTTAAATGTCCCATATATTGTATAAAAAAAAAAAAAACTGATTATACAATCAGTCGGGGTTTGAAAAAAAATTGACAGGCTAAGCTAAATTAGCTTTAGCCTGCTTTTTTTTTTTTTAATTATTATATAGCCAGAATCAACTATTGACGATTTTGAAAAATGTCTATACATGATTGAAAAAGACTGTCGGATACTTCTGGCATAGGTTTAGGATAAACAAAATAATCCTGACATGAAGTTTTTGAAAGTTGGCGTGAAGTAGCAAACAAATGCTGTTTAGAAAACAAAGTTAGAAAAGAGTTGGACATTAGAGTCATTTCTGAAAAAAAAAAAAATAAAATGTAACAATCCATCCTTTGAAATTAATGGTTATTTAAAGAATGTACCTATACAGTCAAACCTGTCTAAATGAATAATAAATAAATGAATATCTGACATAAATGAATATATTAAATTAACTACTAAACTTAATAAAGTTTTATATTTACAAGGGGAGGTGTAATATTTAAAAATGATATACAAAATTCTGTAATCCGATTAGGAAATTATAATATAAAAAAAATAAAAAAATGCTCTTATAATTTTTTTTTTGCAAATAATATCCAGTATAAACGAATATAAAATTAGTTCACTAATTCTGTGCATTGACAGGTTTGACTGTAGATTATGGCACCAACCAAACAATTCCTGTACAATTAGAATTTGGAATTCAAGTTATTCACCTTGTATCGAACCATTCTTTTTCCACCAAAAATAGCTCGTCTTCGATCAAATTCTTTTCTTGAATTCAAAATTCTCATCTTTTTCTTGAATGAATTATTGTTACTATTATTATTATTATTGTTATTATTCATGATTTGTTCAAATTGTTGGAATAACTCATCACCGGCGACACTGGATGTAATATGATTCCATATTGGTGCAATTTGTCGTCTTATAATGTCTTCATCCGATAAAAGGTGAGAAGTAGGACTAGGTGATCTTGAACGTCGAAATAGGAAAAGTGATTCTGGTTCAGTATCAGCAAGTACATCATCAATCATATCGTCTTCCGTACGCCAAGCTTCTTCATCTGATGCTGTAAAAGTAGCATTTGGTTCAGTTTCAAGTGTAACATCATTTGGAGTGCGTGTTTCAGTTAGAGGAATACCATTTTCTATATCTGCCCTTTCATTTGGTTTATTATTGAATTCTCGTGAGCTTCTCCTATTATTCATTCTAAATTCATTAATTTCCGTGGATGTTTCCATTCGATCTTCGCCACCGTTATAAATATTTCGGTCATCTTCATTAGAGGATCTTCTTAATCTATTTTGCGTGGAATAATTCATACCACTAGGTGATATCTGACGGCTACTTTCGGATTCATTCGTACTAAGTCTTTTACCAAATTCTTCAGTTGGAAATGTCCAACGACTTTCTCTCGTTAATGGATTAAAATAATACAATTTATTTTTTCTTGACATACATTTTTGCCACGGTTCAGGTAATAACTCATCATCCATAACCTGATCAATTTTTAAATCTTTAGATTGTAAATCTATATCTTGTTCTTCACGTTGAAGAGCATCCAACGAAAAATCATGACTCGAATCATGATATTTATCATTAATGAAATGAGAATGTCTATCAATTTCAGCTCGACGAATAGATTCAGCCCTATTGGTGCGAACCATTTGATCATTTTCAACATCACGAGTTATCCTCCGTTCAGGTTCACGTTGATGAAAGTCATATGAATGTTTAAGTGAATCATTTTTTAATTCAGCAGAAGTGCTCCTGCTTTTAAGTCCAACTTCACGAGGTCTTTCTCGATCTCTTTCTCTACGATGATCTATTTCTTTATCAGAAAAAGTACTTGCGCCACCACGGTTATCAAAGTCCCAAGACATACGTCGTTCAATTTCCCGAGGATGATTATCAAGCATCCGATCACGACCTTGATTATTTTCACGACTATAATCACCACGATATCTATCAATACCAATAGGTTCAGCTCTTAAATCTCGATCTCGATAATCTCTATCAAATTCTCTTATTGGACGTCTATCAGGATCTCTAATATGATGATCTGATGATGGTCTGTAAAGGTCAGGAAGACTAGTACGGTCATCTCTACGGGTTGGTAATTCTCGATCTTGATCCCTATTTATTCCTAATCTCATATTATCCTTTGTTACAAATTCATCACGTTGACGAACATCTCTATCCTTTTCTCTAGGACGATATTCTGGAATACGTTGTTGAATTGGTTGAATAGAATCATTTCGTTGTTCCCTATCCAAATATGGTTTACGTTCAGTAATTTCAGATTCATCTTTTTTCCTTTTTTCAGATCTATCAAGTTCAGATTGTATAATTTGTTGAATATTTCTTTGACCAGGATCTCTATCACGATTTCTATTATCTTGAAAATTTGAATCATTTTGAACATCATTTTTTTGACGAACATTTGAAGTTCGATCATCTCTTCTGGTAATTAATCTTTCAGAAGTATCACCTCGAACAGTACTATTAGAAGAAGTATCAGCTGTAGGAGTTCTATTACCATGATCATTACGTCCTCTATCATCACGTAGAAAACGATCCCTATCAGGACGACGTGGATTATCAAAATGAGCTTTATCTTCTAAAATACTTTGATTATAACGTTCTTGACGTTCTCTTTCACGTCTATCACGATCTACATCATGAGGTCTGTGATCTCTATGATCTCTTATAGGTACATTTGTACGATTATATCTTTCATCACGTAATTTTTCACGAGAATCTCTATCATAAGGAATTCTTCTACGATCATCTTTATGAGGAGGTACATGATGATTATCCCTATTAATACGATCAAGATTTCTATCTTTTTCAGAAACACGACTATCATCAGAATTTTGACGATTATGAAAATTTTTATTAAGATCATTATTATCTTTTGATCTTAATAAATCTTTTTCACGAAATCTTTCACGTCCTTGAATAGAATCAGAATGAGAAGAAGATTTTTCATGATCAATAAAATCATGATCAATTGATAATTGACCATCATCAGGAGGAGAAAGATAACCATAACCATCATCAATATCACTATGTAAAGAAAAATCATCATCTGCTTGTATTGATACAACATCTTCTTTTGCAGCATCTTCAGATTCTTCACCTTCAATTATATCATCATGACTTATTTTTCTTTTTTTTATAGATATTTCATTTGAATTATTATCAATTGATGATAAATTTTCATCATGTACATTTTGTAAATTAAGGATATGCACTTTATCCATTTCATTAGTGATATTTTGATGATCATGAATAGATACTTCATCGTGTGATATTGTATCATATGAAGAATTTTGGATTCCCCCACTAAGTTCATTATCAGCATCTCTAGTCCTATTAATTTGATGAAATGAATTCGACAATATGCTGATTAGATTAAAAAAATTCATCATAAAAAACCATTATGATAAATAATAGTAACAATAAATAATAATAATTAATAATCAATAATTAATAATTAATAATAATTAATAATAATAATAATAATATCCGTGCCTTGATATAGTATCTTTTGAATCTTTTAAATTAGTTGATGAATGGTCTTTTGGAGTAGTAGTAGTAGTAGTAGTAGAATCATGTATAATAGATTTTTCAGATTTTAAATCTTCACGAAAAGTATTTTTAGAATTACTAGTATTATTCTTTATAGGTTCAACAGAATTCTTATTAAAGGAAGAGTCCGTTTTTGACTTTGGCTCAATAAGTTGACGATCTTTAAATTTTCCAACCTCTTGAGAAATTTCACCCTCAGATAAATCACGTTCAGCCTTTTTTTTTTAAAAAAACCGGATTGAGATTCAATTGGATTGAGTTTTTATGAAGCGAGGCATTTTTTTTTTTTAATGTTAACTAAAAAAAAAGAAAGCCAACCTTCCGAGAGTCAGAGATTCGTCTAGCTTTACGAGGTTCATTAATAGGAATATGGTCTTTAATTTCTTTTTTATTCTTTGCCTGCCTTGGTAAGGGCGCAGCAACAGCATTTTTAGTACCTAAACGCTCAAAAACCGATTGTCTTGGTTGTTGAGTTTGTTGTAATTGGTCAGAAATTTGGATCCTCTTTTTACGCTGTTTAGGTGAATCATTGTTTGAAAGTTGTTGATTAGGTGGAAAAGATTGTGCATCACCTTGATTACGAGGATTTGTAGCTTTATTAGAATTGCGTTGATTACGAGGCGGCATTGCTCGATCTGCTGGCATAGTACAATACGTACGTAAGTGGGTTTTATTAATGTTAATAGTATAACGAAATTATGTGCGTTGCACAAACTGAAAGTACAATTCTAGAGCGGGTAAATTAAGAACTTGTGACATAATTCTAAGTCATGTTTATAGAAATCCCCTATAGAAAATCATAGAAAATCATGCTACTTTCTATTCATCATGTGATCACAAGGCATCTTTGATTATTAACTATATATAGATGGTATATACGGACCAAAAGAACCGATTAATTAACGTTAATGTTAATTAACGTTAATAAACGTCAACCAGGGGTTTTGCACTTCTCCATTTAGCATATAAAACCTATCAAAGATTATCGGAGGGCTTTTGTCGATATTATACTATATATATATTTAATTAATAATTAAACAGTATCATATATATTAAAAAAATAATGCATACGTTAATAATGAAAAAAAAATGAATAAATCAAAAAATAATATGTAATAAGAAAACAATTAAGAGAACGATTTCGCGTATCGATATTTGTATATAATTAATTACTGTATGAGAATCTAAATTTAATACGTACTGTAGAACGATTTTCTATCGCTATATCTGATATATCAGATATCAGATATTATTAATATTAAAAATACTTGCGATCTTAAAAATCAGTGAGAAATGATACGCATAAAATCTTATAGAAAAGCCTTATTAACTACATATTAACTACTATAAGAATTTACATGAACAACTTATATGTTATTGACTTTAACTAGAAGGTATGATTCTCAATTGGCTATTAAAGCCATAAAGAGAAGCGATATTCTGATGATAATTGATAACTACTATATACGTATATAGTATTAAAAGTATCAGGTATAAGTATTATATACGTAGCCGGGTCGTTTTTTTTTTAAATTTTTTTACGTCAAAAAAAAATTATCTGTTATTAAATGTATAAATGTAGATACTACATACTGTACGTATATGATTTGAGGGTGCTAAAGAAGGGAATTAGCACCGGATAGTTGCATATGACGTAATTGGTTTTAATTAGTATCTATGATGAGCCCGATTCGCTATTTATAAAAATACGACAATTTAAGTTACAATTACATCTTTATAACTTTAACGGTGCATATCTGATATACGTACAGACAAGATACGATCTACAGGGGGTTACCGAACGATTTACTTATGCCGCGCAAGTAAATCGTTCGGTAACGCTGTATGGCAAGTTATTTTTTCATATGTTTAGGTAAGGTGATACAAAAATTATGTAACATCAAAATCGAAATTTTTATATTTGGTTGTTCGTACGTGTTAATAATTACGTTTTTGACATGTCAGGTTATTTTTTGATTTGTATTGCATCGAAACAAACATTATCATATCAAAAACATAACCTTGTATTGATTTTTTTTTACATGATAATTATAGGCTCTGGACACAATGCTGCGCATATTATAATATACATATTTATCGTTAATTGTCCGGAGCGTAGCGGAGGACCTAATGGGGAGTGATAGATGTGTAATTATGTCCACACCTATTTTTAGATTAGATGATCATCATTATGCATATGATTTGCCAATCCTCTTTTTTTATTTTAAAGTCATGTGCGTTATTTGCCAGAATTAAACTTAATTTAGGCCAAAAATTAATAATTTTACCTCTGTGTAGTGTTCTGCACGAACCGGGTATTTTTGAAGATCTGGATCCAGTCTGGAAACCAATATGGATCTAAATTAGGGTCCGTCTCTTTATAACAAAGGTTCGGGTCCGGTCCAGGTCCGGTCCAGGTCCGGTCCGGGTCCGGTCCGGGTCCGTAAAATTCTTCAAAGGAACTGTATTGTTGTACGTCGGAATAGAAACTTGGTATTTAGAATCAATTTAAGTTGATTCTAAATACACTTATGTGAAATGAAATTTTAAATTCACTCAAATCAGTAAAAAATTTCGAAAGGTGATTCCGAATCCATTTAGCGCATATTTAATTTAAAGCATTAAATTAATTTAATCAGCAGATATGATATTTATATATGTATGTTCTGCGTTATTTCTCAACTTATGCATTGAATAAAAATATTTTAAAGCATTGGCGCAGAGTAGAATTTGGTTAAAACTAAAATGCCGCTTCCGGCTGGTTAATTTTTATTGTTTATGCCAAAAAACAGTGATTATAAATAATATAGGCTAAAAATCCCAAGTGACGACTATGAGAAAATATTAGGTATTGTACTTTAAAAGTTAGAATTTTATGTGACAGGAGCGTTACATCAATGTGAAGCTGTAACATGCGAAGTCCCTATATGCATCCATTCCCTTGCTTCGCCATGTGCATTTATCAGATGCGAATGCCATTAAATTTACAATATAATACACTACACCATTTATTGTTAAAAAAAAATAATAGACCGGACCAGGTATTACCTGGACAGACCTAAATGTGGGTTCGGGTCCATATACTCATGGGTCCGGGTCCAGTCCATCTACCAGGACCCCAGATATCTAGTATAGAGGTCATACTAGTTTTTTTTAGCAAAAACCCCTGAAATTTGAGAAGCAAAAAACATTTTTTGTCAATTATCTTGGCATCCAGTAGACCAATTTGAACTATATTTTTTTTAAAATAAAGCTCTCAGTGAGGCGCAACTAACAAAAAAAAGTTCATTCAATTCTGATTAGTAGATTAAAAGTTATTTAAACAAATATACTTTGTTGTTTTTAGCAAAATTGGCCAAAATCCAGTTATGACTATATGAGAGATATCCGGGGTCCTCATCTACCGGACTGGACCCAGACTGGACCCGGACTGGACCCGAATCTTTTGCAGAACACTACCACTGCGCATTATTTACAAAAATATAGTATAGAAAAAATAGATTTCTATAAAACATTGATCATGTCATATTTCTATGCTTCGGACATCTAACAGTATCTGTTTCCTAGTAATTTTATAACTGCAGTAAATCCGTGTTGGAGGTTATTATGTATATCAGTGAATTATATAAATGTAATCTTATATAAGTTATTATGGTCCCATAATATTTCAAAATTCTTATAATCGACATAGTATATTTCGAAATTGATTATAAAATATTATGTAATTTATTTCGAAATATTTCAAAATATATTGCAAAAATATTATGAAATAGACCAAATAAAAAAATGCAAACCTCTATTTAATTATCCCCCCTTCAGTGGTCGCAGGGGATAATATTTCATATGTGATGTTTTCACAATTTTTTGCAAAATTTTGCAAAAAATAAATAAACAATATACATATTTACATAATCATACTTTTTTATATTTTTTTATTTATTATTAGGGCAATGACAGATATTATCTAATATTTTAGAGGGTGAGAGGTCAGCTAAAATCTTAGATTACACGATCTAGAATACTAGCCAATCAAAATCAAGAATTATTTAACCATAATTATAAAAAAATTTGAAATAAATATACTTTTTTGTATAACAAAATCGAGCATTTTGATTGGTTTTAGATGGGGTAGGGAGGACTCCGAATAATCTATGGGAGGTTATATTTGAGCATCATAGTAAAAATTTTTTTGGTTAGCGCTTTTGGTTTGGTATATATAACCTACATTTCACACATTAGATCGAACTTTCACTCATCTTTAACTTTTTTTGAANTGTTTGTATTACGTTGTACATGACTGGGTCAGAAGGGTCAGATCCGGAGTGAAAATATTAATTATTATTTGACATATGTCAATTTGCAATTTTAAATCACGTGTCATTTTAAAATTGACATGAATTGTGAAGTGATACAAAATATATATACCACAAGTTGTACCAAAAAAAAAAAAAAAAAACGAAAAAAAGCCATTTTGACCAATTTTTATCTCTCTCCCTTTTATCCCTCTCTTCTTTTTACCTTTTTTTCCTTTTTTTTACCACCTCTCTCTCTTACCCCTCTCTCTCTTTTACCCCTCTCACCTTTTTACCTGCTAGATTACTATTATAGCCCAGATTTTTCATTAGCACATTTCAAATATAACATTTATAAAAATTATCCCTATTAGCATTCTTTAAAATATACCTATTTTGCCATTTAGCAGGTTTCAAATATAACCTTTTTCTCTAATACCTACTCTTTTCAAATATAACCTTTTTTAAAAAACGGCCCTCTATTAGCTATTTTTCAACTATGACCTCACATAGATTATTCGGGGTCCTGGGTAGGGGTCTGGTCTCTTAGTAAATGAATATTAGGTAATATATGTCATGGCCCTTAATATATATTATATTTTACATTTATTAAATATATTTTTAAATAATATTAATATTTTTTTTTCCTTAGATAATCCAGAGCTAGCTTTATTAAATTTAACAATTTGCTATGCTTTACAAAAAACAAAGCTTTACAAAAGAAATCTAATTACTATGACCAGACCTTTAACCCAGCATTCCCAAATGGCACCCAAATATGATTATCATACTAATGTTTGTCTATCAAGTATTCGCAAAAGGGCTTAATCAAATGCTAGTACAAGACTACGACTCGGTACTCAGCTACTTACTTCACTATCTAATCCTCCTAAAAAACTTCTTCCTTGAGCTACTCATTCAGAAGAATAAAAAGGAAAGATTAAATGGGGGCAAAACTACACTATCTAAACAAAAAACCTAAGTAAAACCAAAAATACAACCAAACAAAAAAAACAAAAACAAAATAAAACCCAAAGAAAAAGTTAAAGAAAAAAAGATATGAAGGTGCAAATAAGTCTACACATGACAATAAAAATTATATAACACCAAAAGGAAAACCTCTTTTTGTGTTATATATAATAGTGAACTATGTTTGCGTCAAAGCCAGGTAAGAAATTTTTCACGTGCCACCAAAATCAAAACACGTTACCACTACATGATCTTGTTTGTTCCATATTGAAGATGTATTCCCAATTCAGAAGGAGTAAACACTGCCGATCTTTTGGAAGGGATAAACTAGGATGCCCATATTTTGGCAAAAATTTCGAAAAAATCCAAGCGAGCAATAGACGTCTGTTGAAACCAACTTGAAAGAAAGAGTTAAGTCCAAAAAACTCATTTTTTGTTGTTTCCCTTTTTTTAGCTACAGATAACTTCGTCAGTGAAGAATTTTTGTCTCCACCAAAATTTCGTCTAGCAAAACACCTCCAGCTAGCAAAGTCGCTTCTGGCTTGCATGCCAAATATACAAAGGAGTCCCCAAAGCAAAAAGTTGACCTTTGTAAAAACCATCATCCTGTAGTAACAACTATATATAAAAATATTATATACAGGCCACTCTCCAACAAAAACTTTTTGTTTTTCTTCTGTCGGCAAATTGGTCCAAGTGATCGTTGGTAAGAGTTGATTTCTGAATATTAATATTTTATTATATATTATTATACATTATTATATAGTATTATTTTTACATTATTACAAATATTTTAAACTATATTTACACTTCATCATATTTAATGCTATTACTATATACAAAAACTAGCCCTACACACCTATTTTCACTCACCCTGCAGTTAGCTATTATCTTCACTTCTTTGTTTTAACTATCATATTTGCTTTGGCTATTTCTTTTGTTTTAATATAACCTTCATTTTGCTCTCTTTTTCTAAATACTTCCTAAAAATAGTAGAAAGTAAAAAAAAAAATAAAAAATATTTTTCAAAAGTATTGGTATTTTTGCAAAAAGCTAGAAAAATCTAGTATATTCTTGCAAAATGGCAAAAAAGTTAAAGTTGGTGTTCTTGTAAATTGCCAGAAAAGTCGCAAAATATTGAAAAAATCAGGAATAAATAAAATAAAATAAAAATTAAAAAAATAAGTAAAAAAAAAAAAACAATCAAAAAAACAAAAAATGTAAATAAACAGAATAAAAAAAATAAATGAAGCTCCAAATCTTCATTTTTTGAAATAAAAGTTTATATTCTTGCAAATTCAGAAATTGCAAAAGCTAGGTTAATGTTCTTGCAAAATGCCAAAAAAGTCACAAAGTACCAAAAAAGTCTGTATTGGTTTTCTTGCAAAGTGCCAGGAAATAAAGGAACTGTTCTTGCAAAGCACTGAAATAAAATAAATTAATATAACAAATTTAAAAAAAAAAACAAAAAACAAAAAACAAAAACAAATTATATCAAACAAAAAATAAATAAAGTTCTAATTAAACCTTTATTTCGATTTGCGGGTCGATAGCATAGCGGTTATGCTCCCAGGTTGCAAATCGAAGGTTGCTAGTTCAAATCCTCCCAGATGCGAAAATGAATATAGCCAGCCGGTTAGGAAACTGATCGATCAACGGACTTAATTGGGCAGCTGCCGTTATCAAATCTGTGGCAGTGAAGCGAAACGAGTTAGAACCCGATTTGGATTAACCGAAGTCATGAGACGTAATGTGAGGCCTAAGTCTAATATTCATGATACTATATGAACTCATTGCGCAAGTCCGGCTAAGAGGTTAAAATTCTCTGGTTGTACTTAACCTGACTATTCCGGTAGTTGGTGCAGGGTACCGTCGCTAGGGCCAATAAGGTATTCAGTGAATAATGCCGATCTTAGTCGTACTCTCTCTGGAGAAGTCCCCCATATACGGTGATGTTGGAAATCTGATAAAGCGGTAGTAGGGGCATAGATGTGGTATGAGGTGTACCGAAGGAAAAAAAAAAAAATTAAATCTTTATTTCTTTAAAGAAGTGTTTTTAAAAATTTAGAAATTGCTGGAAAAATCAGTTGTGAGTTCTTGCAAAGTGTTTAAAGTTTGGGTTGGCTTGTGCAAGGTTTCGTAAAGTTGTTTGTTTTCTTGCAAAAGGTTCTTGTAAGGGTAGAGACATTTATCAGGTGATTTTCACCACTTAAGAGAGTACCCCCTCCCCCTACCTGATACTAAACTAGCCAATCAAATCCAAGCAAATAATATATACAAACTGGACCCAAATCAAACTTTAGTCAAGTCTGAGTTTGGTCCAGATTTGGTTCAAAGTCTGCAGGCTGTCTTAGTTTGAATATGTTTATATGTATATTTTTGCACTGAACAAGTTTACTTAATGCATGAAGTTAAAATTAATTAGTAAAATTTTGTTGATCATAAGATTTTATAAAATTTTATTAATAAAATTCTATAAAATCTTATAATTCACAAATTTTTATTAAATAATTCTAACTTTATGCACTAAGTAACCTTGTTTAGCATCCAAAAATACATCAAATCAGCATAATTATTTTTATTTTACTTGAATTTTAAATATTATCGGTAAATGTATACTTTTTGATTTTTGATCAAAAAAGTCAAATTTAAATATCTTTTCTCCAAATTTCAAGTAAAATAAAAATAATTATACCGATTTGATGTATTGTAATCGAAATGTTTGATTATGAGGATAAATTAGGTCTTTGTTAGAAGAAATTCAAGACGAAGATGGTTTTTTATTAGATAGAAGTTAAGACATTATAATGGATCATTAACTTGATATTGATACAGAAGGATTTCTAGGTCCTTTTTATAATTGTAGTTTCTTCTATCCTAAAACTATATACAATGAACTATAAAATACCAACAACGATGTTATGCATACGATCTATGCATAACGAACGATACATGATGCCGATATGCATCGCGGCAAAATAAACAGTATAACGGGGGTAGCGACACAAATAAATAAATAAATAAATAATAAATAACTAATAAAGAATAAACAAAAAATAAAGTAAACTAGTAGTGATCGAACGAGGGGTCGACACCGTTACGTGATTGTCTAATACGTCGTGAATATGTAACTGTCACAATACGAAAGTCTAATCTTATCTACTATATTACAGTATATTTGGATGCTAAACAAGTTTACTTAGTATATAAAGTTAGAATTTATTAATAAAAATTTGCAAATTATAAGATTTTATAGAATTTTATTAATAAAATTCTTTAAAATCTTATGATTCACAAAATTTTACTAATTAATTCTAACTTTATNATAAAATCTTATGATTCACAAAATTTTACTAATTAATTCTAACTTTATACACTAAGTAAACTTGTTTAGCATCTAAAAATACATTAAATTAGAAGAAACTTTTTATTTTATTTGAAATTTGAAGAAAAGATACTTAAATTTGACTTTTTTGATCAAAAATCAAAAATTATGCATCTAATATCTAAAATTCAAGTAAAATAAAAATAATTATGCCATTTGATGTATTTTTAAATGCTAAACAAGTTTACTTAGTGCATAAAATTAGAATTTATTAATAAAAATTTGCAAATTATAAAATTTTAAAGAATTTATTAATAAATTCTATAAAATCTTATGATTCACAAAATTTTACTAATTAATTCTAACTTTATGCACTAAGTAAACTTGTTTAGCTTCTAAAAATACGTTAAATTGGCTAAAACTTTTTTATTTTACTTGAAATCTGGAGAAAAGATGCTTAAATTTGACTTTTTGATAAAAAATCAAAAATTATGCATCTAATATCTAAAATTCAAGTAAAATAAAATAATTATGCCGATTTGATATATTTTTAAATGCTGAACAAGTTTACTTGGTGCATAAAGTCAGAATTTATTAATAAAAATTTGTGAATTATAAGATTTTATAGAATTTTATTAAGGGGAGGGCCAGAAATCAGCTGATTTCCTAGGAGGGGGAGCTGAAAAACTGGAAATTTAATATGAAGATCTGACTAAAATAGGGGGGGTCAAAATTTTGGCCAAAATCAAATCAGCTAATTCCTGGCAGCGCCCTAATAAAACTAGCTGTAAACTCGTGCATAATGCACAGGGGGTTTTTTAGTTTGTTTTTTTTATTAATAATATTAAATAAATTCATGATTGGTTTAAATAAAAAATTATAAATGCGACTCATTGCTATAATGACCCTTATATGATTGGGCAATCATATTAAAAATTAATAATCATATAAATAGAGTAAGCCGAATTAGAGGTTAATTCCCTTAATCCGATTTGATCTTTAATTTAGAAATTCATTTATTTTTGTTTTTTTTGGATTTGTAGTCTTGAGGAAGCGAAATACCAAAGTGATATTTCAGATAAGATACTTTATTTTTTCTTTTTCTTTACTTTTTTTTT
>QKWP01003031.1:24822-38478 GCA_003550325.1 Gigaspora rosea | reverse complement strand
AAGAAATTCTAATTATCTATTACTTGCACCAACTGGAGTAGCAGCCCAGAATGTAGGAGGAAAAACAATACATTCAGAATTACAAATAACATCTACCCAAACAGGATTCACTTCAAAAGCTTTTGCTGACAAAGATTTTAAAGCCTATCTACAAAAAATTGATACTCTCATTATTGAAGAAATATCAATGGTCTCTGCAGAATTACTAGATTTCATATCAAATCTATTTGCAAGACTGCACAACAATGCTACTGTCTTTGGTGGAATTAATGTAATAGTTGTTGGTGATCTTTTCAACTTCCTCCTGTTTCTGGTCAACCTGTATTTCGATCAGCTACTTGGTCTCTATTCTATCCACTATTTCTAAAAACTCCTCAACGTCAAAATAGTGATATTCAATTTTTTAAACTTCTTGAAGAAGTACGAACTGGTAGAATTTCTACAGAAAGTTGGAAATGTTACATCACTGCCACTTGCAATTTATAACACGTCCTGCAGTAGACATACTTCTTCATACAACCCATATTGTAGGCTTTAAAGAAAATGCACAGCGAATAAATCGAATGATCTGCAACTTACTTCTCATTCCTTCTAATAAATTCTTATTATCACAAGCAATTGATAGTTTAGATTCTGCAATCTGGGATACAATGCATACTAACCGAATGTTTAAACAAAAAACAAATCTACCTTCTTCAGTTCGCATACAACCAGGTGCTCGTGTAATGTACCTAAACAATTCATTAATTCAACATAGCATATATAATGGTACTATAGGAGTAGTTACTGATGTAAATCTTGAAAATCAGTCTGTTTGAATAGCATTCTCCACAAGAGGTTCTACAGTAGATATTGATATTTACAAGCATACACATTACTTTCAAATATATAGAAATAATTGTTACCGTACTCAATTTCCTATACAAAACTGCTTTGCTCTTACAGTTCACAAAACTCAAGGCTTAACCTTACCAAAAGTGTCTCTTGCCTTAGATGAAAACATTTTCTCTCCTGGTCAAGCTTATGTTGCTCTTAGCAGATGTCCTACATGGAACAATGTTGAAATATCTCATCTTAATGAATCTGCATTTTTTGTTAATGAAGATGTAATAGTAGAGTACCAAAAATTAGAAAATATAGCTAGAACAAACCCCACTCCACTTCCATAATATTAAATAATAGAAATTATTTAACTATACAATTCTAATCTTATCAATTTAATACATTAAATCTATTCTGCTTAACATAAAACTTGAGATTAACAAACCAAGTAAACACAGCTTACAAACGTTATTACTTTAATTATCTCATAAACTTATACAAATTTACCTGTAATAAAATAAAATAAATATTATTTTCACTAGTCATTAAATTTATTTTATAGTATGCTTAATCTGAAATGTTTATATAATAACAAAAATTTTAAAATTTTCTAGTATACCAAAATTTAAAACAAAATAATTATATGTTATTACATCAATCAACCAATCACGTTTCATTAATCCTGTAATATATTTAAAAATTGATAACAAACTATTATATAAGCATGAGACATAATTATATCTGCATCTGTCCCGTGGATACTAGAAAAAAAATAATAGCTAGTTCATATATTAAAATTTTCTTCGAAATAGCATGACAGAATTTCTTTTTAATTGGCTATCATGTCAGATGATCTTCATCAAATATGATTGGCTGATTTAATATCAGTAAATTGTAAGTTTGATACTTTCGATATATTAAAATATAAAAAACCTTCGCTGTTCAATCTATGTTATGTAAACTTATCAAAGGACTTATTTAATAGCTCTTATCGCTATGTTAAAAATTATGATATGTAATATGATGTTCTAGAATTATTGATCACTAAAAACATTAAATACATTAATATCATTCAACGTTATAATCTTTAATATTGATACTGTATTTTACTCTTTTTTAACATGAATGCAATTTTTCAAACATTAATACAAATATTATCTATTATATAGATTCTATTGTTACAGTAAATATAACATGCACCCTTTTTTTTATGTTATACAGTACATATTTTCATACATTCGTATCCACAAACTATAGCTAACAAAACCAATACCTCTGATTGTATGCATCTCTTATAACTATTCGAACAACCTAAACGGTTATAAATAAGAGTTTTATAAGTATAAATAAATAAAAAAAAAATGCAAATATCGTATTAACTGTTTAGCAGTCATATAACTATATATTCATATACTCACCCTAGTACATTTGTATATACATTTATACATTCGTACTCGTGCCTTATGAAAGTCATACAGATCGTTAGATGTGTTAGATGTGTTTTAACAAAACATCTACATTATGGCCACAGAACATCCAAGTAAAGTTTCGTAGAAATTGGTCGATTTTTTGATGAGTTGTTATATGATATACTCCTATTCCTTATGTTTTTGATATGTAAAATCTTGTGTAACCACAATGCATAAATCGAACTTCCGTCATGCTCTTCGAAATAAAATAACCCACGTTGTAAAAGAATCCAACTATTAATTCACGCACTAATAGCAATTTTACAGTTTTAAAAACTTTATTTAAAATGTTTTGATAACAAGTTACACGTCTCTTAATAGTTTTTCTTAAAAACCCGCGTAATTAATAAAACTATACTATTGTATATATTAAATAACTTCTATTGTGTTAAATATCTTTAAGAACCATCATAACTTTAAGAAGAGTCTACAAAATTTAAAAATAAAAGCTAACAAGTTAATATTATAACTAAAAAACAAATAAAAATAAAAAAACAACATTGAACTTTGTGAATTGAGCAGTACAATATACTTTTATTACCTCTTACTATACAGTAGATAGTACTTCAACCTTCACTATAACTACCGTGATGCAGCGTGATGCAAATAATGCAACTTGAGTTTATTGAAAAGACGTTCCCTACGAAGCTATTTTATTAGTAAAGAATTACATGATTGATTTTTTTTTTTTTAGGTTTGCTTATACCTGAAAATTCTGGTTTTAGACTACAATTCTGTATAAATACTTGTGTAATGTAGATCCCAGAAATCATCGGGTTCGAATGTCTCCCATGCTTGTTTCACTACTTCTGATCTTATCTAAATTTTTTGACCAATCAAACAACATTATTTAATAAAATTTTATCATGTGTTAAAAGTTCAAAAATATTCACCAGCGTGAAATAGTAGCTTTGCCCAGGCGAGATATATATTAGATAGCAATGACTAGAATTATATCTTTATATAATTATTGATTTCTATCCCCCAAGATTCGACTACATAAAG
This sequence comes from Gigaspora rosea, assembly GCA_003550325.1. Taxonomy (NCBI): domain Eukaryota; kingdom Fungi; phylum Glomeromycota; class Glomeromycetes; order Diversisporales; family Gigasporaceae; genus Gigaspora; species Gigaspora rosea. The sequence continues at coordinate 35,182 of QKWP01003031.1, read as the reverse complement.
GTTTGACTTATTTTTTCTTTTAAAACATACTGTAATTTATTAAGTTTACAAGAAGACAATTTTGTTTAAAAATTAATTTGGTAGTTTTTTTGTAATACGTATGAAATTGTGTCGGTATTAAATTTTTAATAAACAAATTTTATTTACAGTGCTGGTTTGTTTTGAATAAATTTACTATATATCAAAAAAAAAAAAACTATATATCTTGATGAGACAATTCTATAGGGATGTTAACGGAGTGCTCCAGGGTGGTGTGGTGCATACTCTGGCAGAGTATCCCTTAACACCACACCATGCTGAAGAGCATACTCCAAAGTGTAACCTGAAGTATAACCCAGAGTATAACCTAGAGTACTACATGCTAAGCACTATGTAATACTCGGGAGTTTATAGTCCGTATTTTCCCGAAAATAAGCTACCTTTTTTTGGGGTAGCTTATTTTCGAGTAAAATCAATTTTTGGCCAATCACAGAAAGTTGCCACTAGATTTTACTATCGGATAATTCTGTAATTATCGATTAAGTAAACTTATTTGGAAGATCAAAAAATACACTTACTCTGAAATTTTTTAATTTTTACGTTCGTCGAATAAAAAATTTTAATTTTTCTGCCGAACATAAAATTCAAAAGTCAAATAATAAAATGTTCTCCAATATTGATAAAAATTTTAGAGTATTTGTATTTTGATCTTCCAAATAAGTTTACTTAAGTGACTTTAATCGATTTACATAGATAAAATTTGGACTTTACGATGTAGCGACTATTGTCGATCGTGGAGTTTTTTGATCAAAGGGGGGTAGCTTATTTTCGAAGGTAGCTTATTTTGGGGAAATACAGTAAAATATGTACATAATAATACTCCGGAGTATAATCCATTTTGTATTAGTAGTATTACTCCGGAGCACTTACTCTTATTAATAATATCTTAGTAATCCGAGGTGATGTCATGTCTAGACCACACCGGTATGGAGTGGGTTATTATACTCCACAGTTACTCTGGAGTACCTTATTCCATTAACATCCCTACAATTCTAACGAACCCAAAATATTGAGAATTTGTTTTTTTAGATACAGTATTTCTTGACATTATTAAATAAATAAATAAAAATAAAAGATACAGTATTTAAAACCAATTCTTAAAGATTCAAAATATCAAATTTTTAAAATTCTATGATTAGATTTTAACAACGTTAATTTGGGCTTGGTGCTGCAAAAAAAGGGGATACATTGACAATTTTTCCAAAAAATTTTTTTTATACGCACAAATCAATTTAAAATAAGATTTGGATCATTTTTTTACTTAATAAAATTTTGTAGTATAGCTCTTTGAAGTTTTTTTTTCTGTAGATCTTTTGTTTTGCAGCACTAAGCTCATTTCGTCAATACATTCATTTGATCCAAAATAAATTAGTTAATCGAAAGTTATTTTCTATAAAACATTTTAGTAATAAATTCAAATATACGCCATTAAATAAGTAATAGTATATGTGGAATTGGGATTTAAATGGGCATTTGAGAACTTGTAATTTGGATGGCAACTATATGCAGCTCACACCGTCAAACAAAGTATCATTTCTAGACAGAACATTTACATTACTCGAATTCCGATTTATATATAAACTCGATTTTTAGATCAACAAATTAAAACCACGAAATAAGTAAAGCTTCAGAACTCTAAGTGATATACCTCAAGCTAAAATTTTGGGATCGAAAGTTCTATTGATCTACCTATAATAAAATTGTACTACTAGATTTAAAATATTTAAATGACTGCTCGTTCAGAGTTTCATATTTAAAAAAAGTAAAATGAATAAGATTTATAATAAACTACTTCATAAAAAATCAACTAATTTAGACCCTTACGTTATTGGATACATTTATCAGCATGGGATAGGTGTTGAAAAGGATGAACATAAGGCATTCAGTTATTATCAAAAATCTGCTGAGATGGGAGATGCTGATGGAATATTTAAGGTTGGATATTGTTATGATGAAGGAATTGGAGTTGAAAAGGATGAGCATAAGGCATTCAGTTATTATCAAAAATCTGCTGAGATGGGGGATGCTCAAGGAGCATATAATGTTGGATATTGTTATTATCTTGGAGTTGGAGTTGAAAAGGATGAACATAAGTCATTCAGTTATTATCAAAAATCTGCTGAGATGGGGAACGCTAAAGGAACATATAATGTTGGATATTGTTATGATGAAGGAATTGGAGTTGAAAAGGATGAATATAAGACATTCATTTATTATTAAAAATTTGCTGAGATGGGGTATAACAAAGGAATATATAATGTTGGATATTGTTATCGAAATGGAATTGGTGTTGAAAAGGATGATCATAAGGCATTCAGTTATTATCAAAAATCTGCTGAGATGGGGGACGCTGATGGAACATATGGGGTGTTACGTATTACTACGCAGTCTCATGTAATTTTTCTTTTACATTAACTTGATTTTTTATTATGCAAATCAACTTTCATTTATAATTAAAAAATGTTAATCGTATTAAAATGTATATGAATTTGATAAAAACTCATTTTTCAAAAAATTGTAAAAATGGGCTGTTTTAATATGTAACACCCCATATAATGTTGGATATTGTTATCAAAATGGAATTGGAGTTGAAAAGGATGAACATAAGGCATTCATTTATTATCAAAAATCTGCAGAGATGGGGGATGCTAAAGGAATATTTAAACTTGCTAAATGTTACGAAAATGGAATTGGTGTTGAAAAGGATGAACATAAGGTATTCAGTTATTATCAAAAATCTGCTGAGATGGGGGACGCTGATGGAACATATATGGTTGGATATTGTTATGAAAAAGGAATTGGAGTTGAAAAGGATGAACATAAGGCATTCATTTATTATCAAAAATCTGCTGAAATAGGACACGCAAGTGGAACATATAATGTTGGATATTGTTATAATGAAGGAATTGGAGTTGAAAAGGATGAACATAAGGCATTCATTTATTATCAAAAATCTGCTGAGATGGGGTATGTTAAGGGAACATATAATGTTGGATATTGTTATAGTGAAGGAATTAGAGTTGAAAGGATATACATAAGGCATTTATTTATTGTCAAAAATCTGCTGAGATGGGACACGCTAGCGGAACATGTTACGTTGGATCTTGTTATCACAATGGAACTGGAGTTGATAAGGATGAACATAAGGCATTCATTTATTATCAAAAATCTGCTGAGATGGGGGACGCCGTCGGAACATATAGTGTTGGATTTTGTTATCATTTTGGAATTGGAGTTGAAAAGGATGAAAATAAGGCATTCATTTATTATCAAAAATCTGCTGAGATGGGGAAAGCTGAAGGAACATATATGGTTGGATATTGTTATCGAAATGGAATTGGAGTAACAAGGAACTTACAAAAGGCCAATGAATGGTACCAGAAGTAAGTTATTTTTTATACTATCGTTATGATTATATTTTCATTCTAATAGCTGTAATTAAAATAAATTAGAGAACGGAAACAAATATTAGGTGACTAATTATTATTGATTTTATTTATTTTTTGTAAGAAGTAAATGTAACAATAATAATCTTTTAGCAACAAACAGGCGAATATATGATAATTCAGATATTGATGATGATTTAAAAAAAATATTAGCTGAAAGCAAGTATCCATTATCCTGGATTCCTTATAATGAATTTGAAAATATCGTAACTATAGGAAAAGGTGGATTTGCAACAGTATATTATGCTGTTTGGAAAAATAAAAACAGAAACGCCGATCAACCTGTTGCACTTAAATTGCTTCATAATTCAAAAGAGTATAAAGAAGAATTTATAAAAGAGGTAATTTATCGTTATGCGCTAAAGTGTTTAAATTTAAACTTTAGATTAACTACTTATTTTTAATTCTAAAGTTAAAAGCATATTGTGACATTGGAGATAAAAACCCAACATTTTTAAGGTGCTATGGAATATCAAAAGATAATATCTCTAAAAATTATATTCTTGTGATGCAATACGCAATTGGGGGCTCTTTGCGTAGTAATCTTCATTTTGTATCACAAATGGAATGGCAAAACAAATTAAATTTGTTACGTTGTATTGCTTCAGATCTTCAAATAATTCATTCTCAAGAACTTATTCATCGAGATTTGCATAGTGGTAATATTTTACAAATTGATTTATATAACGCGTATATTGCAGATTTAGGGCTTTCAATGCCAAATAACATGGCATTAAAGGCAGAACGCTGTGGAGTTTATGGAATTTTACCATATATAGCACCGGAAACTTTAGACGAGGGTCAATATACAACGACATCAGATATTTACTCATTTGGCATAATTATGTGGGAAATTTTGTATGGAAGACCTGTATCTTATAGTCAAGAACTTGGAACACAACTTCAAACAGAAATATGTATTAATGATTTACGACCAACGATTATTGGGAATACTCACCAATGTTACGTAAACCTAATGAAGGAATGTTGGGAAAGAGAACGAGAGAACCGCCCGTCAGCAATAAAAATTTGTGAAATTCTTACAGAATGGCTGAATAATGAAATTATTTTATCTGATTTAACTAAATCTGATGAATTATTGAAGAATATTAAAAGTACACATACACAACCATATTCTGATAATATTTATAAAAGCAAATTTATTAAATATACTACTTCACTTATTTTTGCTATTTTAAATGAATAATTTTATTTTAATTATTAACAAATTTTATAATTTTTTAACAGTTAGCGGATTGAATGAGTTTAAAATTGCAAGTGATAAAATAAAAATTTTTTTATGTTTTATTATTTGAGTGTTTTAAGATGAATTTTGTTTTTACATAGTTTTTGTCTTGTTAAATATGGTGGTTTTTTTACATCCCTGTGATTGTAAATATAAGCTTAAATTATTTTTTTAAAATAAAGGAATTTTTGCTAAAATTTTTGGTTTTGTATAAAACCTCACAAATAACTACAATTCTTAATATGATACTGTATAAAAAAGCCCTCGGTATAAGAAAGACTAATTAAATCTTTGATATGTATGTTGTACGTCAGAATCAACTTAAGTTGATTCTAAATACACTTAATTTGAAACGAAATTTAAATCCACTCAAATCGGTAAAGAGTTTTGAAATAACTTAATATGGATTCTGAATCCACTTAGCGTATATTTAATTTTGAAATTAAAATGTTTGAATTCAATTCATATAGCAATATATTACAAAATTACTTGTGCATATACTCTAGTCATATGTGCCAGCTGCATTGTATTATCACAAGCGTGATTGTTAGTATGGCAGCTACTTTGCAAGACAACTGTGCCTTTTTACCTTTGCAGTGATTTTTTCACATTTACCTTTACAACTACATTTTATATTACCTATTATGATTCGATTGTGCGATATCAAGAACCCGACTTGCTTCTGATTCGGTAATATTGTTTTCTAAAATTTTAACGAACGAGTGCGGAACATAACAATATTGCTGAATGATCTAAATTAAAAAAAAAATTGTTTTTTAATTTAAAATTTAATTAACATACCACATTCCATAGTTTTGAAGCACCAACATGCTTTAAAAAATCTTGATGTAAACTACAAAATACGTGTATGTCATATATTCTGCCAACCGTATACTGGTAAATTTGACTCAATTATAATAAGTTGCAATATAGAATTTGTCAATGCTCCAAGATTTCGTAACTAATGTTTTTTGGCTCAATAACGATCCTTTGCAGTTCCGATAGTTGTGTTTGACGGATCTAATACAGAAACCATAATCTTTTCGTGTAACGAAAATTTTAATATCGATTAGCAAACTTGCCATCAAGAAATCTGTTAAGTAAACTTTCGCATGCATTTTAGGATAGAAATGGATAAGTCAGTCATTTCTAAAAGATTTACTTTACAAATTTTACAAATTTACTTTATATATAAAGTATTTTAGTGATTAATTAATTACGTTAATTCTTCGAATTCTCTAGCAAACTGAGTCGGTTTAGAATTCCATTTCAACTTTTATTTGGAATCCACAAAAATTCCATTCCGATGCACAACATATATATATATATGATTTAACCAGGAATTGAAGTTGAGTGTTTAGGACTTGACCAATGCTTGTAATTTACCGGAATTTTGGATTATGCTTACCCATATGTACAGTAATTATTCCAGTTATGAGGTATAGAATTTTTCTTTTGGGACTGATCATTTGAGAACTTGTAATTTGGATGGCAGCTACTGTATATGCAACTCACACCGTCAAATAAAGTATCATTTCTAGACAGAACCTTTACATCACTCGAATTCCGATTTATAACCTCGATTTTTAGATCAATAAAATGTTGAAGCTGATGCTGAAAACGGCTGTTGCTGAAATTTCGACCTATTTTGATACAAATTTTTTTAAATTTTTTTTGGGTAATTTTGTCCGCTTTTTTTTTTAGGATTGGATTAGGGTTTAGGGTTAGAATTGATTATTAAAGAGTATATGTGGATTTTAGCAGGGCATATATTTTCAAATCGCGACCCCAAATTTCAGCATCAACTGCGACAATAAATTGAACTACGAAATAAATAAAGCTTCAGAACTCTAAGTGATATACATCGAACTAAAATTTTGGGATCGAAAGTTCGGTTGATCTACCTATAATAAGTTGTACTACTCGCAAGACTCCGTGAAATAGTAGTACTATACATTTGCATTTAAATGACTACTCGTTATATTTAAAAATAACATGAGTAAAATTTATAATATTGGATACATTTATCAGCAGGGGATATGTGAAAAGGACGAACATAAGGCATTCATTTATTATCAAAAATCTGCAGAGATAGGAAATGCTAATGGAATATTTCAGGTTGGATGTTGTTATAATGAAGAAATTGAAAAAGATGAACATAAAGCATTCATTTATTATCAAAAATCTGCTGAGATGGGGGATGTTGATGGAATATATAAAGTTGGAAATTGTTATCAAAATGGAATTGGAGTTGAAAAGAATGAACAAAAGGCATTCATTTATTATCAAAAGTCTGCTGGAATAGGGCATGTTAAGGGAATATATAATGTCGGATGTTGTTATCGAGATGGAATTGGAGTTGAAAAGGATGAACATAAGGCATTCATTTGTTATCAAAAATCTGCAGATATGGGGCATGTTAAGGGAACATATAGTGTTGGATATTGTTATCTTCATGGAATTGGAGTTGGAAAGGATGAACATAAGGCATTCATTTATTTTCAAAAATCTGCTGAGATGGGACACGCTAGTGGAACATATAATGTTGGATATTGTTATCGAAATGGAATTGGAATAACAAGAGACTTACAAAAGGCCCATGAATGGTTTAATATGTAAGTTATTTTTTATACTATCATTATAATTTATATTTTCATTCTAATAGATGTAATTAAAATAAATTTAGAGAACGGAAACAAATATTAGGTAATTAATTATTATTGATTATATTTATTTTTTGTAAAAAGATTTAAATGTAACGATAACAATCTTTTAACAGTAAACAGGAGAATATATGATAATTCTGTTATTGATGATGATTTAAAAAAAATATTAGCTGAAAGCAAGTATCCATTATCTTGGATCCCTTATAATGAATTTGAAAATATAGTAACTATAGGAAAAGGTGGATTTGCAACAGTATATTATGCTTTGTGGATAGATAAAAACAGAAACGGCAAACAACCTGTTGCGCTTAAATTACTTCATAATTCAGATGAATTTGTAAAAGAGGTAATTTATCGTTATGTGTTAAAGTATTTAAATTTAAAATTTATATTAACTATTTTATTTTTAATATTAAAGTTAAAGGCATATTGTGACATTGGAGATAAAAACCCAACATTTTTAAGGTGCTATGGAATATCAAAAGATAATATTTCTAAAAGTTATATTCTTGTGGTGCAATACGCACCTAAAGGCTCTTTGCGTAATAATCTTCATTCTGTATCACAAATGGAATGGAATAACAAATTAAATTTATTACATTGTATTGCTTCAGATCTTCAAATAATTCATTCTCAAGAACTTATTCATCGAGATTTGCATAGCGGCAATATTTTACAAGATGAATTATATAACGCATATATTGCAGATTTAGGACTTTTAATATCAAAAAACATGGCATTAAAGGCAGAACGCAGTGGAATTTATGGTATTTTACCATATATAGCACCGGAAACTTTAGACAAGGGTCAATACACAACAGCGTCAGATATTTACTCATTTGGCATAATTATGTGGGAAATTTTGTATGGAAGACCTGTATCTTATAGTCAAGAACTTGGAACAAAACTTCAAATAGAAATATGCATTAATGATTTACGACCAACGATTATTGGGAATACTCACCAATGTTACGTAAACCTAATGAAGAAATGTTGGGGAAGAGAGCCAGAGAACCGTCCGTCAGCAATAAAAATTTGTGAAACTCTTGAAGAATGGCTGAATAATGAAATTATTTTATCTGATTTGACTAAATCTGATGAATTATTGAAGAATATTAAAAGTACACATACACAATCATTTTCTGATGATATTTATAAAATCAAATTTATTAAATATACTACATCACTTTGTCAAGGTACTATTTTTGCTATGTTTTAATAAATAATTTTATTTTATTTCATAATAAATTAACTATAATTTTTATTATAACAGCTAGCGGATTGAATGAATTGAAAATTGCAAGTGACAACCCATAATTTTATGTTTTATTATGCATTTGTTTTAAGATGAATTTTATTTTTATAGTATTTTTTGCATATTAAATATGATTTTCATCCGTGATTGTAGAGATATGTGCTTAATTTATTTTTAAAAAAAATAAATTTGGGCAGCATTTTTGATTTTGTATTAAACAGCACAAATAATTACAAGTCTTAATATGATATAAAACCCTTGGTATTGTAATTACTGCAATAACTTGCCAATAGAATAAAAAGATAAAATAACATGTTAACATGTATGAAAAAAAAAGTTATCTTACTTACTAGGATGAAAAAGATTGAATAATAAAATTTAAACGTATGTACTTAAATAAATCCGAATATAGAAATTAATGATGTGGACAGATGAAAAAATCATGGGGGTGGGGGTCAATTCTAAAAAAATAATTTGGGCCGGTTGACCGGGCCGACCTTTTTGCTAAAGTAGTTCAATTTTTTTGACCAGAATTAGTTTTCGTATCTAGATCAAACACGTAAAAGGCCATCAAGTAGTTCCTTGCCAAATATTGATGATACTAAATTATTTTGATTTTTATTCTTTTTTGCCTTGAAAAAAATATCTCTTAAACAGATTCGCAAGCAAATACCTGCAAATTTTTGATCAAAATTGTTTGAAATCCCGAAGAACTAAATCCTGATGGTACTAGATCCCGATACTTAAAATCCCGAAAAACAATGTCTGACAATTCATTAATCAAAAACTAAATCCTGAAGAAAAAAAAAGAAAGAAAAATTCCCGAATAATAGCATTTCATGAATTATCATAAATACAAAAATATTAATATTTATGCTACGCTCAGGATTAGATTTTAATAACGATAATTTCATAGAGACATTCATTTGATCCAAAATAAATTGCTTGAATGAAAGTTATTGCTATTATATAAACATTTAATAATAAATTCAAATATACGCAAATGTGTTTATAATAACAAAATAAGTGATAAATGCGTTACTAAATAAGTAATCGTAAAAATATATATATGGGATTGGGACTTAAATGGGCATTTGAGAACTTGTAATTTTGATGGCAACTACTGTATATGCAGCTCACACCGTCAAACAAAGTATCATTTCTAGACAGAACCTTTACATCACTCGATTTTTAGATCAATAAATTAAACTACGAAATAAGTGAAGCTTCCGAACTCACCTCGAGCTAAAATTTTGAGATCGAAAGTTCGATTGATCTACCTATAATAAATTGTACTACTCGATAGTGATGCAAGACTCTGTGAATTAGTAGTTGCGTTTAAATGACTACTCGTTCGGATTTTCATATTTAAAAAGTACAATGAATAAGATTTATAATAAACTATTTCATAAAAAATCAACTAATTTAGACCCTTATGATATTGGATACAATTATCAGTGAATATAAGGCATTCAGTTATTATCAAAAATCTACTGAGAATTATTAAATAGATTGTACATATATACATATGCAATTTTACAAAGGTTTTTTTTTATTTTTTATATAAATAGACATTCTGTCCAGTAGCGAAAAAAATTTTTTGGAGCGGATAGCAGCGCATCTCAGCGCAGAACTCAATTCTCAGAGCGCTAAAGAAAAAGCGTGCTCTGAGATAAATTGCCCATTTTTTTACAATCGTTTTTCTTTG
>QKWP01003031.1:0-23865 GCA_003550325.1 Gigaspora rosea | reverse complement strand
GGACGTCCGGGACATGTCCGCCCAGAATTTTTTTTGTCCCGGACATTTTGCGACTCAACACGTGATCATCTATCAATAAAATTCGTATAATTCCGCAATTTGATTGGTTTTACCCGGCGGACATGTATCATGTTGGGACATTATTGCGGACATGTCCCGGACGTCCCGTCCCGGACTGTCCGCGTCCCTGAAAAATCGGCGGGACAATGTCCGTGTACAACACTGCTTTTGGGTGTAAGTTACGCTGGCAGGAATGAGTTCTAGGACTGTTGAGTTTCTTCCACTAGAAAATCGCCTGCTGTAGACCCGAAAATTTAGTCTTGAGCGAGTTCTTGGAAAGTTTTTACTAAAGGCACGAGGACGTTATAATATACTTATTTTTTTATACATTTTTTTTTATAATTAATAGAAAAGCCGTATTGAATTTTATTTAAGAATATAAAGATAAAATTCGAGAAGGTATATATATATATTTTTTATACTAAGTATTGCACGGCTAGTGCACTTTTGGGTGTAAGTTACGCTGGCAGGAGTGAGTTCTAGGACTGTCAAGTTTCTTCCGCTAGAAAATCGCCTGCTGTAGACCCGAAAATTTAGTCTTGGGCGAGTTCTTGACAAGTTCTTACTAAAGGCACGAGGACGTTATGATATACTTATTTTTTTATACATTTTTTTTATAATTAATAGGAAAACCGTATTGAAATTTTATACAAAAAATATAAGATGAAATTCAAGAAAGTGTATTTTTTAAGAAAATTTGTACACTATCGAGTTTCTCCCGCGAGAAAATTGACTGCTTTAGACCCTAAAGTTTAGTATTGGGCGAGGTCCAGGACAAGTTCTTATTAAAGGCACGAGGACGTTATTATGTACTTATTTTTATATATACATATATATATTTTTTTTTTTATAATTAATAGGAAAGCCGTATTGAAATATAAGAATATAAAGATAAAATTCGAGAAGGTATATATTTTTTTATGCTAAGTATTGCATGGCTAGTGTACTTTTGGGTAAGTTACGCTGGCAGGAGTAAGTTCTAGGACTGTCGAGTTTCTTCCGCTAGAAAATCGCCTGCTGTAGACCCGAAAATTTAGTCTTGGGCGAGTTCTTGGACAAGTTCTTACTAAAGGCACGAGGATGTTATGATATACTTATTTTTTTTATACATTTTTTTTATAATTAACAGGAAAACCGTATTGAAATTTTATACAAAAAATATAAGATGAAATTCAAGAAAGTATATTTTTTAATACTGGTAATAATAGTAATTTGCTTAAAATTATAATCATTATAATTAAGCAAAAGAGTTTGAAAAAAATCATTAGGTTTTTTCATGTAAGGAATTGATCTAACTCTATCACCTGTATCAATATGAAGAGTTAATCAATTACTTTTTCAAGTGGTCTTAGTTTTATTTAAGTTGGCATTGTATTCGCATATTTCTAGCATGGGGACTTTCTCAAATTTCGGAAAAGCTCGGGTTTATCACATATCGGCGTGTTTGGTTTTTAGGGTCACAAAATTATACTATAGTACCCCAAAATTTATTAGATCACGCACTGATCACGCCCTATTTTAATATCATGTGAGTAAAATCACGCCCTATTTTAATATCATGTGAGTATGAAAATCATTTAAATAACACCTCAAAAATATTTATTTACTATAAAAAATATAAGTAAACGCGTTGGAACCCATCGTTCAAAGCCTCAACCCATCGTCTTTTTGACCAATAGGTATATAGTATAGTAGAATTTACTGTTATATAAGTTTTATTTTATATATTAACTATTTAAAATAGCTAGTTATGTCTAATTCAATTAGTACTTCAAGATTTACTTGTTCTCTTTGTACACGTTCACGATCTTACAAGACTCAACGTGGTCTTAAACGTCATGAAACAATAAAACATAAGGACCATAATATACTGTCTTTGCATATATTGCCACTACCTAACTATGAGCTTGATCATATTAAAAAAGCTATGATATGAGAAATTTAGAAGCATCTAAAAAGCCATCATCGCACTGTTGGAAATCAAGTATTTAGCAGTGAGAATGCCTTTGTAGGAATATTTGGTAAATATCTTACACGATATTCTCTATGTGGTAATTTTTATCAATATTGTTTTAGTGGAGACAATTCATATACAAATATATATCTTTATTAATAATACTATGATTATTCAAGTTAGATCTTTTCTATTTAGTGCTTCTACTGTATATACACTATGTATAAATATGAGTTTGCTTTTAATATTAAAAAGTTTATACAGTAGTCATATTTTTATATAGTAAAATATACTACATACTTTAGTATACTTGTATAGTAATAATTCGTTTTATAAAATTTGACTATAAAAATTGATCTACATTTGGACCCCAAAATTTTGGGGTTACTCAAATATGATGAACCAAACACGCCGATATGATGTGGGAATCGGCCAATCAGCAGCAACCTCCCTAAGCACATGACACACTGTTGATTAGACAATCGTTGAACGTGGTGAATATTCTTGAATTCTAAGAATTTTGAAGAAACTTTTTGTATCCGGGTACTAGCTAACACGACAACACGTTATTTTAGTGTGCATATCACAATCACTAGCAAATCAATCAAGCCTACACACCTAAACCTCGTTTTTCTAGTTGTTAAACGATCTTTAATAATAAAAATTTTTATTAAATAGGCTATCGAAATACTTATACATACTATTAAGTAATATACGCATAATAAAATAATATAAACTTATTTGCAGGCCAGTCAACATTTTAAATATAGTTTTGTAGTTTTGGCTTAGTAGTAAGCGACATATTTATTTGACTAAAAAAATCCATCTTTAATTTTAGAAGTTTTTAATACAATAATCGAATTCCTATTTCTACTTAACATCTTGGTTTAGCAAAAAGGCCTAAATATAAAATGATAATAATAGTCAGTGAATTGGACGAACTAAACAAAAAAAACCCACAAAATCAGACATATTGAAAAAACAACAACAAAAGAAAAAATTGCAAATAACTGTTGTAACTTAAATAATTAAGCAAAGCGTTACCTGGACTAAAAAAAAAGAAACTTCGTGATAATAAGAATCGTAGAATAAATATAACATAGTAATTTTCTTTCTTTCACGTTGGCTACGGTTTGTTCAACACGTCTTAAACTTCAACTACTTTTGAATTTAAAAAAGAATCTAGAAAAAAGAACATTCTGGCAAGTTAGAACATCACTGAACTTCTACTAAGTGTTGTTATTGTCTGTATATAATATTTCTATTGATTACAGACCTCCTCATTACGGCATGATGCAACATGATGCAACTTGATTTCCTATAGAGACGTTCGCTACGAAGTTATTCAATTAGTGGAATAGTGCACCGATACTAGTTTTTTTCATAAGTTTGCTTATACGCGAAGTTCCGGTTTTACTAGTCTATGCAATATAAATACTCGTGTAACGTAGATCCCGGAAATCATCGGAATCGAATGTCCCCCATGCTCATATTTCTAAGATATTTTTAATGATGAAATTTTAGGCATAAATAAAAAATATTTAATAATACAAATTAATAAGTTGCAAAAAGATATAAATGATTAATAATACAAATAGGCGTATTTGAAGCCCAATTGTAAATTGATCAGATTGCTGGATCACTTATTTCAAAGTAAATACATCACCAATATTAATCAAAATTAGATTTTCGCATTTTAACTTTAAAACCCCCTAATATTAGAACCGAAATAATTTGCTTTTACAATCTTTATTAAAAAATAATGTACATTTACCTGGCACAAAAAAAATTTATATTGTAAGCCCGAACTGATTCGACAAGAGTAATATATTTTTTACGAGTTGGAATATCTGTAGACCTTTAAAAAATTAAAGGAGATTAATAAATTTGAAATATTATTTGTGTTTCACGTTTGATTTGTGTTTTTATAATACCTAAATAATTCATCTGAAAGAATTAACGTCCAATAGCTTCCCTTTCTTCTGCTTTCCTTACATGATCCCAACCATAGAAAACTCTGTCAGGGTCATCACTAAGCATCTGGGTCTGTTAATTGGCTTTGTATAGCGGGATCTTGTAATACTTCTTGAAGTGAATGTTTATGACCCGAAGAGCAATGAATAAGAATAAGCTTTGATTTATTTTCCAATAATGATCTAATATCTTGTTATATATAAGAAATCCAGTGCTTAATAGGTTCGCACAATATAAGGAAGTTATTAATAACTACAAGAAAATTTACGATCACCTTTTTTATATTAAGTTATACCATTTATATAATTAGTATAAAGTGCTTATTAACGATAAAAATTTAATTTCACATGCGATTAGCCAATCAATTATAATAAACGTAATTGAGTACTTTATCATTATGGTAATGTTTATTTTAATTAAAAAAAAAATTCTATTCTCCAAATCTCATATACGACCAATCTTTTGATGCAACTATTATTTCTAGTGGGAAAACCATTTATACTGTAACGTCGGTATATAATATATAAATAATGTATATGCAGTAAGCTTCTTATTTATTTTAAGAACTTTTAAGTTATAAACCAAAAATCTACGGTATATGTTGTTAAATATATAATATATATATATATATATAAAGTGAATAGAATTTGTTGAATTATCTAAGTTTACAAACTTGTAATTTAAAATATACCAAACTCTATTAAACCATATTTGAGGCCATAATTTTTACTTAAAAGAAATAATTGATGACACTTAAAATGTCTCAAGTTCATTTTTTGTTGATACTTATGCAATCAATATTCGATAAAATTTTAATCATTTATACAAGATTATTTAGAAAAAAAGCGCTAAACTCAAAGGAAACAAAATGTTAGTATTAAAGGGTTTACTAATTTCTCCCCAAGTTACCATTGGTTGAATGCAAATCTCATTTTTCACATTTTTCATTGGTAAATCTCGTAATTTTTGTAATAATTACGGTTTATTAAATTTTTTAAAATATTACTTTTCACTTTTTAATATTAACATCTGGCAATTCTCTTGAATTTAGTAACTCCTTACAATAAAACATTTTGAGAGCTTTCTTTTTAGCAACTCTTCGAATTCTTAATAAATCAAATAATAAATATTGCACGATAACAATCATACAGTACTAAGTAATTTTTTTTTCGAATAAGTATCTATTATACTGTGCTAATTTATTAATTAATTAAACACATTTTTATACCATTCATATTTTATATTTTCAGCTAGAGTAGGGCAAAAAGTCATAATACGGTCAACCTTTTATATAGAACCGATGTTTATTATACTGTAGTAAGCCTTTAAAGTCGATTATATTTGACTGTACTTCGAAATTTCGTTAGTAGAAAGTTTGTGTGCTCAAATGTGCTCAATGAAGTATCGAAAAAAGAAATAGGAAACTTTTACTTGAGCAAACAATACACACATAACGATAAATATTTAATTGATGAACCGGATAAGATCTGCAGAATTACCATATTGGGGGGTCGTTTAAAGCAGGGTGCAGTCATATGATTTTGATTTTTTAATTAAAGTTAGGGTAAGGCGATTAGGGTTAGGTTGATGGTATTATAGTAAAATTGCCTTCCCGACATTTTTTGTTAATGCCCCAAGGTAGGTTTTGACACTCGTTTCTTGTATTTTTGCGTTTTTCACTTTTTTTCTTCTTTTGTTTCTTTGTCGGGCTGATCCGGGTTGATCAAAACAAACAAGTTGATTGGCGCCATATCACGTGATTGTACCTTGCTTTAAACGTCTAAAGCCATGTACCCACGTGACATTTTCGTGTAAATCAACCAAACGGAGTCGCGTAAATTTTGTTTACACGGATCAGCCCGAAGAAGTCAAAAAACAAAAAAAAACGCAAGAACATAAAAACGGCATTCTAAACCTATCTTGGGCCATTAATAAAAAATGTCGGGAAGGTAATTTTACTTATATTGATCCTAACTCTAACTCCGACCCTAATGCTAAACAGACTCTAATACGAATTTTAACTAAAATTTCCAAAAATCACGTGGGTACATGGCTTTAGCCATCCCCCATATTGGGACAATAGTAAATTTTGGGATAAACTTTTATTATATGCTGAAATCTTACAACCACCACTATAGTAAGTGATTTTTTATTAAGTTAACAGCTCAAGTCAATTAATTGAAAGTTGTAGAGCTCACTGAGACGCATCTAATGGTGGTTAGATCATTCAAATTGGCCCAGTATACGCTGAGATATCGCTGAAAAATGATTGGACGACTATATAAAAATTCTATGTAAGTTGGGGTTGTAAGATTTCAGCATATAATAAAAAATATATATTTACCCCAAATTCTAATATAGAAATTCTGCTGATATTATCCGGATCAGCAATTAAGAACATTTTTTATTTACTTTTTGAATTATGTTGTAACGTTTGTAGGCTTGATTCTTTCAAATTGAGCTCGTAAATTATCACATGATTCACACTGTGACCTTTGGAGTGCAACTAAATCTTTTCTCATCTTTAGCAATGCGCTTTGCGTTTCAGCGTTATTCTCAATCAATTTATCGAATTCACTCATCAAATCAGACATCTATTAATACTAAATACATATTAGTTAAGCCAAAAAAAAAAAAACTATAAATAAATAAAAATAAACGATTCATCAGGATGAAGTGTGTAATGTAAAGCCGACATATAAAAAAATTTATCAAATGATAAATTGAGAACCTAGTCGAAAATGAGAGTTGGGAGAATTAAGGAAATGAGAACTCTCAAACTCGGAAAAGGTTAAAATCACAACTTCAACCTCAACTAGTATTTTATATAATCATTATCAAGAACAGAGACCTTGATGTTTTTTTTTTTGTTCCGTCCGTGCTAAAATATAAATTCTGCAAATAAAATTAATAAATTCTGCACAGTTTCCGTATAGATTCTGCGTGGTTTCTGTGATATTTCTACAAAATTTAAATATAAAAACCAAAAAAAGTGTAATAAAAATTTAAACATATCGCTATTGCTATTTAACCTATTTAAATCATTGTTGAAATACAAATATTTAAACTTGTTTTTCATACTTACTTCGCAATTTATCCTTACTATATAAGGGCATTTGCGCGTTATTTTTGATCACTAGCACATTATTTCGAATACACCCATGCGCGTTAAAAATTCCAATCCTGAATATTGCTACTGGTATATTGTAAATCAGTTGATATGTTGCAAGAGGTGCGCGTTATTTCGGGATGCCCGTGGGCGCTATTTCAAAACCAAACATGCTATTTTTAAAGGATTCAATTTCGAAATAATAATGCCCATGCCCGTTATTTCGATACCAATTTAAATAATTCTTACTTGACATTTTTGGTTAGCAGTCCCGGGTCAATCATAGATCAGAATTGCAAGGACTAAGTCACACACATACCTTTACCCCACAATTCTGTGGTAACTGTACCATTTTCCGCATTCATCACCCTATTCCGTAATTTCTGTGCAATTCAGAAATCATCTCTGTTTATATGTAGCTTACCCTGTGATTTTTAACCAATTAAATTTCAATGCAATATGATGGTCAAAACAAATCTAATAAAATCGCGTTATCCGACAAACTCATATGATCATGAAAAAATTTCTTGTTATTTTATTTAAACAAGATCATAAACATTGAGGACTGGACGACCCATTCGATTGTACATATGAGTGATTAAAGTTAGTAAGGAAAACTTGTAAGGAAAAACTAAACTAAAAATAAGAATAAAAAAAAAGGATACTTGCCCGTATATGAAAGTGGATGCACTCAAACATCTTCGAACATAGATTATGATAAAGGTATTGAAAACCATGATACTGGATTCGAAATAACGTTCATATTCGCTATGCTAAAGAATAAAAAAAAAAAATTTACTCTTTACATACATCATTTAGAAGCGAATATTTTGTAAATGGCCGTATACAAGACCCGGATCTGTTACATTCCACCAACTTTAAAGCCTTTAATAGATCCGGGTATAGATAGTAGTGAGTAAAAATTTAAAATGAATACATACTTGCAATTGCAATCTAGGTTTCTAAAAAGAAATGTAAGAGCTGCATTTAGATAGTGATCGGATTAGTCTGGTGCGGATACTTTCTCCTAGAATTGCAAAAGTTTCTAAAAATACTGTACGCATAGCGGTAATATTTTTTCTGTAAAAAATGTATAGCTACCGGATCAGTATAATAGTGTAGCGTTAAAACTTCACTGATTTGGTAAACTATTATTAAAGCACCTTTTTTTTTTTAGATCTATTGCCCACATTACACAATTTGTATGCGGATCACGAGTTGAAATTTTAAAAATTATTAAAAATTATAAAAGACGGTTGGTGCCTCTGGGTATCGAACTCCCAGATCTTTCGCGGAGTCTTACACCAGAACTTACACCAGGGACTACCGCCATGGTCACTAGGCTATGAGACCATGACCTAGCGTAAAAATTATATCTTCTCTTAAAAGTAATATTATTGTCACCAGATTGTCCAATTAAATTTCTACATATGTATAGCTGAGGACTTGGGGATCAATTTAATCACGTGATGGTGTCTGATAAAAATTAGTATTACTACATACAATGACGCGTCGGGTGCTAACACAGTACATCAACAAGAAATGACTTGAAAGGTATGCTTTATTTGTGTATTAAATTTACATAATATTATTTAACCATCATAATTTATCATAATTGTTCAATCGCGCATTAAATTAACATAATACATATTATTTAATCATTATTATTTTTGAAAGCCCTGAGCAGCCCTTAAATCTAATGCAATGATCAAAATGAACGTGATTTTATGATCTTAAAAACATGTTTTAAATAAATCTATTACGAATTTAAATGAAGAAGCAAAATATCCTTATTTTTTTTGTTGTTAAACAACCACTATTTTTAGAATTCAAAATAATATATGCACTTCCATTGTATCTTAGTATCATTGCAATTTCCTTGACCTAGAACTTTTTTTTCGAGATTACTGCATTGCAAAACGAATTATATGATGGTGCATGCCAAAGTTGAAGACCTTGTTTTACCGAAACAGGATGCTATATCGTAAATTATCTACCTCCGAATGTATGCTCATTTACTTTTTTGTAATTTTTAATTTTTTATAATAATATTTTAAAGTAAATGAGCATGTTTGGAGTAGTCCTCTTTACGAATTGTATATACTTTTTTAATTTGTATACTTCATTTGATATTTTGTAGTTTAACCTATACTTGAATTTTATACTTGAATTTCAGACTTCAACTTCATGTTTATCGTTATCGTTCCCTGGGTATTCAATTCTTTGAGGATAAAGAAAACTCGTAAACTGAAAGCAAGAGTTGGTAATGTAATTTAAACATTTAATTTCGTGTTAAAAATACACTAATATAATTAATTTCGTTCAAATAGAAGGACTTGATGGTGTTCACACGTATAGATGCTGGTGAAATGGTAAAATAATTTCTCCACTATTGGTGAAATTGGTGGTGAAATTGGGAAATTAATTTAACCAGCATCTATATTCACACGGTATTTGTTGATAGTAGACATAGTCCGCACTTCATTGCAAACTATTTATGGGAATCATTGACCGGATCTCTATAACTACACCCTAACCCTAAAAATATTCGCCGGTTATTTCGAGTATATTTCTTTATTTTTTGTAAAAAAAAATTTTTTTTAACCTATTTTATATGATCTAAGATTAATTTTATGGTGTTAAATAGTTACAATCTCAATCTCAAATCTTTTAACTTCAAAATTGATTTGTTTTTAAAAAGTTTTTTTGAAAAAATTATACATATTTTATCAAAATTTCTAAGTGCACTTTTAGAGATTAAATCATATAGTTTGTATAAGCCATAGTACGTATATAGAACTAAAATATGCTGCGTACTTATAATAATTTGTAAGAAATATGCATTTATACAGTAGAAAGTATATTTAGCTCCAAGTTCAGTATATATAAAGAATGCGTTTATAAAAAATAGAGATATCGATTATCAATTTTCAATTGTTTTAGTTTATAAGTTGTGTTTCAATTGGTGAATCTGGTAATTATGGAGGTCTGTACTGCTCATATCACGATTTCCATATATAAGAACTGGTGTTAAATCGCTATCTAAAAAATTCAGTTCATGCAATTTACATCACTCCAATAATTTTATACTTTCGCTTATAATTGATATATCGTGATTATTAAATCGTATGATCTGAAATTTTTTTTGTGATTTAAACTCGGGTTCTAGTAAATATCCTGAATACGATTTTGATGACTAAGAGATTTACAAGATAAATCCGTTATGTAATACTAAATGATAGTATCGAAATCTAAAAATAAGTAATGCTAAGAGAAAACGGGTTCTTTTGGTATCATTTCTAGATCTAATGCGTACAATATTTTTAGCATGTATATATTACAAATTCAAATACTGTATTTACATAAACAAAACTCCTAAAACAATATGATTTTAATAGTCTTTCAAAACCAAGATACTTCACAGTTACGAATAATGATGATGAGTTAAAAACCTTTCAAAACGTCTAATATATTATTCTAACATCATATTACTAATATGTAAATGTCCAAACATTTTAAATGTTAATATTGCAGTACTTAAACTGATACATTTGAATTTATTGGAAAAGTTATAAAAATTCAAAAGCTTATTACAATATAACAAAACATAAAACTGGGTTTTAAAATATGCTTATGCATGACTATTATTCGTGCGTAAGATTGATTTATAAACTCGTGAATATCTTAAAAAATTTCAAATTTTAACTTGAGTTTAGTAAATGACAATGTTAGAGGTCTGATCCGATGAATGATACTGTAAATCCTGGGTACTCAATGAAAATCTGGATGCTCGATGAATATCCCAGATACATACATTATTATTCACTAATTAAACTAGCTATTTTTTTTTCTAGTATCCACGGGACAGATACAGATATAGTAAATATATAAACTAATTTCTCTATACTTATGGGGCTTTATATTAAAACTGTTTTACCCATTTAATTGTTAACCATTTAATTTAGCCGGCATTAAGATTGCTCTGACTCATGTTCATATGAAAAATTTTTTATGCGATTATCAATTTTTAAACTTGAATGTGGCAACGTATGATTATTCATTTATAAAGATTTTATTTAGAAATGATTGACAAATTCTTTCGTTGTGGTCTTTAATGTTCGTGATTATCAATTCATCTGCCCAATAAAAAATCCGGCAACAAAAAAAAATAAAAAAATGTAAAAAATCACGAATAGTGGTTAATAAACATAGGACGAAGTACTCAAAAAGGATGTATTTTTAATAATGTTTGATAAAAATAAAAATGTACGTAAGTACTATTACTGTTACTATTACGAATACGAATACGAATACACAAATACGATTTATAATTATAATAAACTTTGTTTACCAGTACAATTATTTTAAAAACGCGAGAACTTTTTCTCGAGTAGATCTTGCCAACAAAGAGTATACGTGGCAAGTGTTTTGATGATTTATGGTCAGCGAAACTTACTAAAAAAAAATTCGATGTATTTTTTTACTATTACTCGAGTTACTCAAGGTATTATTTATAGATATTTTGTATTACTATTTGTAAAATACAACATATTCTTAAATAGGGAAAACAAGGATCCAAACTTATAACGATGTTAATTAAAACTCAGCGAGTGACTCCCTACATTTGACAAATGATTGGCTACACGTGCCGCTTTGCGGCACGTGCTCATTTGCCAAATTATCGTTATTCGCAATCTTTGCCCAATAATGTACAAGGTTGGCTTTCGAATTAAACACGTTTTAATTAATATTCTAAGTGGTCGTCACTGTCATAGTCACAAAGGTACTGAGTTGATAGAGTACGTACCTGAACGATACTCCAGTTGATAGTAATAACCAAGTGAATTCCAATAGGGAAAGTCAACAAAGACCCGCATACGCATTTTTTATTTATTTATTTATTTTTTTTAATAATGAATTCCTTTAGGATCGTAAATTTTTTTTCGAAATTCTATCAAAAAATTTACTTATTTTATCTCAGAATAACTCCTATTTCATTTTCTGATTTCGAAATTTCAAAATAGAAAATAGGACTTTTCGAACTCACGCTTATTTTCAAAATAAGTTAACTCTGAATCTCGTTTGCCAAAAAATGTTTTTGTTGCTTAATTCCCAATGAATTAAACTCTAGTGATTTCAAATTGGAAATGACCAAAATAAGCCATTTCCCAAATATAAATCTGACCTCAATAAATTGTTCAATCACTTTCTTTAATCACATAATTTCCAAAAAGAAAGCTTTTCCCAAATATGAATTAAACTTGCTAATCTGCGTCGCGACGATTTCAAATTGAACATGCCCAAAGAAAGATATTTCCCAAATATGAATAAACTCGAAGTCCAAACACCGTAAATTGAATTAAATCTCGTTTATCAAAATAAATTCTAGGTTCGTTACAGAGAAAGTTGACTACTAATCATATCAATATTTGCTTATAAATTTGTGAAATTAATTTGCTTATAACCAGTGTGATATATCTGGATAGAAACTTGGCGGTATTATATCTTTAGTAGTTGAGGCTAATAAGGCTTTTACTATATACATTGCACTATACGTCGCGTAATTGATCACTTCCGTGGTAAAAAAAGTTTCTCCGAATTCTGAATTATCCGTTATATTATCCAAGTTTATTAATATTCACAACTTCAAAAACGACATTATTGAAAGCGGAAAACGATTTTTCTCGTACAGTTCAGGAACAAACAAATTTATGAATTAACAAAGGTCCGTTATTATCCTTAGAAGATAAGAGCCAATGGGCGAGTCATGATTGATCTCAAAACTTTTGCAATCATGAATTCTAATTATAATATGGTAATGCCTCGCCATCAAATCAAATTCAAAATTAAATTAAACTATGAGTAAGGAATTTAAGGAAAATAATTATTCTTAGCACCCGGACTAGTGTATGGATTTGACTTTGCTCTAAGAAAATGGGGGATTTGAGATCATAAAATTCATACCTATTAAGTTTAAAACAAATACTTTTGACGAACTAGTGATAACTGAGGAAAAAAAAAGTATTGCTAAAAGGATTAGTAAACTATTATAGTCCATACAGTAATTTAACAATTAGTGATAATCTCATACTCGATAAAGGTAGCGGTTGCCATGTATCACTGGAAAACTTTAACTATTGAATATGTGTGGCTGTCTTTAAAACGACCATTATGGGTGCTCGGCACACACAAGCTTGAAAATGGATCCTAAAAACGTAGCATATTTGATTGTAATAAATATTGCATTTGTGATTTTACCAACATATCCACGTTCACCTTTTTAAATATATATGGAAGGCTATACTTTTACTTGATGATGCCGAAATTTATATCGAAAGACGTAGTACAAAGTGACTTAAACCGTAACATGCTGGTTTGTGTATTTTGTATTTGCTAGAATATTATAAAGGTAGAAAGATTTCGTGCTATCGTTTTTTTCATGATTATTTAAATATGAAATGAACTTTTCGTTTGTTTACATTAATATTTTATCATTATTTGTCATATTTATGCATTATCCTATTCTCATAAAAGATAACAAATTAAAGATTTGGACAAATTTAATTAAACGCGTTAATCCTTCTCGCAAAGTAAATGAACTAATTTTGAATACGAATTAAACAGTCGCGACATTCGTAAAATTTTTCACACCTCACGAATGATTGCTGATAGCAAAGAAGAAAACCTGACTACAAGTCTTATAATCGATATTATCAATGAATACAAGAATGGTTTGGATAAATTGGGTACTATTTAGCTAAAAATTTATAGTAATTTGATATCATTTAATTTTTTTTTTTGCTAAGATGATCATGTTATATCGATATAATAAAATATAAATTGTCATGATAAATAATAGTTTGCTACATAAGAGATTTTTTATTTATTAAACAAAGTCACTTGATATATTAAATACGAGCTTTATAATAAACAAGCAAAAACACACAGCTAGAAATATTTATAAGATATTCAATACAAAAGGTTTAGAAGAGATGAGATCAAGCGAATTAGGAGATTCAAACTATCGCCTTTTGGAAAATTTACTGATTATTAAATAAGAATCATTCAAAAAAGAGTTAGAACGGTTTCTTCTCAACCGAATGGGCTTGAAAATCAATTAGATCTAAATGAGAAGGGAGAACCAATGTTGTCTGATTGGATAGAGGCATTTGCCGAAGGTGTTGTGCATATTTACATTAAATTACAATAAATGATCTGATTTATTTTATTTTATTTTATTTTTTTTTTTTTTGATGTAATAAAAACATTGTACTTACATATTTTTTACAGGAAGGTCATCATATTTCCGGGTCGAATGCGTCGAATCTAGGTCGTCATTTAGCCCTAGTAGTTAGCAGGTTCTATAGCAAAATTATCAGCTGGACAAGTTATAATTTCATTAGTAAAAATTTAATGATCTTGGACCAAACTGATCTGGTCCGACTCATAATTTTGGTGACCTACTGTATGAGTTGTACTGTATTTACTTTAAGCATTCTTAGTGTATAAAATCATTGTTCACAATGTGCACAGTGCACATAATTTTTGATTTAATTATAAAATTATGTTTTGTGATTCAGATTTTATACACTGGTCCTCATGCGTTTTTTATGACGCAATATATATATTTAATTTATGGCATCGGCAAGCGCGAATGTATCCTGTGACGTTCATCAGAGGGATTCATCAACTAGGAAAACAGTAAATAAATGCGTGTTTTATTGTTTTTTTTTATTACTATATACTATCTGTTAGCAAATTTATTAATTTATAACATCAATATAATAATAAATACATATTTTTAATAAGAACATTGTATTTGTTTTTAGTTCCAAAAGAATAATACTTTGATGCAACCAACAAAAAATTAATGATTCAAAATCGAATAATTATTTTAAGATGTCAAAATTAATTTGATAAATAAATACATAACAGATATACTGTATATAGTATTCATATCTATTAAATTATTAAATGTAAAAAGGACAGAATTTAAATATAAAATAACCATTAAACCCACAGTTACTGTACCTTTTTAGAGTTCACCCAAACCCTTGTAATAAAATTATTCACCAATTTGAATTGGGAAATATTTATTCGTAAAGATCCTTGTCAAGTGATGTTTGACGTAATATGTGGCAATTATTTGGGGTTACATGAAGATTCACAGATACCACTAGTTTCAGAACATTGGTCTGCAGATTGATATTCCCTACATTCACAGAGACATTTCCAGCATGGATCTAATTTGACCAAACATGCAATATTATTAGGAGCGGCTTCCACCATTAAAAATGTTAAGAAAAAAAAGCAAATGAAAATTTTGAGTGGAGTAATAGAACCCATTTTTATGATGAATATGGACTTGAAAAGAAATGTTATATTTTTTATGGACTTGAAAAGAAATGTTATATTTTTTATGGACTTGAAAAGAAATATTGTTTTTTTTTTTTTTTTTTTTTTATTTTGCGATATAGTCCAAATTTCCATGATATTTATAAGAAAATAATTTGAATTTTAGGTCGAACATTTAGTAACATTTGGAAATTTGTTATTGGGGCCGTTCTGATTAACGATAATTTGACAAATTACATTTGTGGACGTTAACACTTTTTAGAATTTTTAAGTTTTTATTAACCGTATAAGCGCCATTTTGTGCGTTAATTAATTGATACCCTCGTGTGCATTATTTCTAAATAAGGGTTGGTTTTTTTGAATCTCATACAATCAATTTCCATAAATGCGCTTACGAATGGAATTAATCTACATATGTGTTATATTACATTAGGCGGATCAAATGATGTAAAAGGAAATTTAATTTTGTAAATAAACTAGAGGTGCAGCTAAATTGCGGGGAGCGAAATATTTAAGTGCATGACGATCACTATAAAAAAAATGTCTTTTTTATTATTGTCTTTCTGAATTGCGCTAACTAAATATGTTTATGTTATGAAAATTACATGTCAAAGAAGCATTTTACATATTTGCGCGGGTAACACAAGTAAAATGAGCTTCAATAGGGGACCTCCCTATTGCTGCCAGATTCTGGCTCAAATAGGGGGTAGGGGGTCAATAGGGTATCAATCGGGACATTATTAGTCAATAGGGTACCAATAGGACCTACGTAGCTCACCCACAAAAAATTTTCCAGTCATGTGACTTTTTGTGGCGCAAACTAGGCGCAAACTAGGCGCAAACCAATTAAATTTTAGGATCAGGTGTAATGTAAAAATTGTGCTTTTTATAAAAAATCACTAACAACTCCGAAGTTTGTCTATGAAATCGTCTACTGCGCATTAACAAAAAAATTTTTTGCAAAATTTTGGTATTAATAGCACTCTAAAGGGAGTGACAAAAATTAGGTGATTTTTTAGGGGGAAGGGAGGGTAAAAAAAGTTTAAATTATATATAAGACCCTGACTATATATATATTAAGGGGGTAGGCCTCTGATAAAAAATAATCAGGTGATTAATAACACTGCCCTAACCAAGCATCTAACCCAAACCCTAACCACTTGATTTATTATTTTAATTCTTTCGCTTTATTTGATTGTTTTGATTAATTTGATTTTCACATTACACCTGATCTCAAATTTTGATTGGTTTATGCCACAAAAAAGTCACATGGCCAGAAAATTTTTTGTGGCTGAGCTGCTATCATCTACCAATAGGATACTGTCACGGGGTAAACGTGATATTTCAAATATCGGTTGATCATTTAGAGTATGCTGCGCCATATATTATATGACATCTAATCATGCATACAATACATATAATTAATTGTGCATAATCGATCATGCACGCTCTCATTGAACAGGGCTTGGCTTATAGCAGAATAATTTAAAAATCATACAATCTATTGTATTATACACATAATAGCGTCATAGATAAGAATATCGTATAATTTTAGTCTCGTAGTTTCCATAATATTCTATAAAGTTAGATTAGTGATTCCCATAATATTTGTAAAGTATAAAAGAAAGTTGTTTTAGCTTTTTTTCTAAAGAGAATCTTCAAATTATAATATAAAAATATCAGACTATATTAATACACAAGTCACGTTTATACCATATTGGGTTAAATCACCAAGTCACGTCTCTGGTGAACTGTCTTTATTCATTTTTTGCATTATATAGATAGAGCATTCCCATTTCTCCCTGTAACAACTGGTGGTAACTGTGAGATACCAACTTTGAAACAAAAAAAATGAATACTAAACAGTTCCAACAATTTATGCAAATGATGGCTAAATCCCTCAAGAGTTAGAACAGAAATAATGCTGCTCCAAAAGAAAATAATCATGTGAAAGTTAAATGTTTCTATGGTACTGATGATGAAGATCTTTTTGAATGGTTTGACAATTTCGAACATGCTTCCAAAGCCAATAATTGGATTGAAAATAGTAAATTGAAAATAGCGTCTAGTTATTTAAAGAAACGGCTGCCAACTAGTATAAAGAAAATAAAGATGATATAGAAGTTGGAAGACCAAGAGCGAAGATAAGGAAGAGAGAAAAAAGTTTTTATTACCTGTTTGTGAAACATTTCACACTGCCCAAACGACAACATCAATGGCAATTAGAACTAAATTCTTTGAAAAAACAAGAATTTAAAAAAGTAGATGTATATACCGCAAAATTCAAAAGGTTGCTTAGTCGGTCAATTTAGAGAAAGAACTAGCGGAGGGGTTTATTGTAGGGATGTTTTTGAGTGGTCTGAAAAAGAATAATACTACCTTTGTAGCTGTTGCTGCACCAAAGAATCTGAATGAAGCAATTGCCACAGCAAGAAGGGTCGAAGCAGGTAACTATTACAGGCAATACTCTTTGGAAGCTCATAAGTCGCAACAGATACTGGGAAGTGAATTGAGTAACCTTAAGAAACGAATTGACAAAATGGCCTTAAATTATACTGCATTGACAAATAAAATTAAGACTGTCAAAGAGCGGTCCCAAAATAATTATTACCAAAGATACAAAAAGAAGTTCAAATTAGAATGTCATAAATGCAAAAGACTAGGCCATAGAGTACAAAATTGTATGTTTGAAAGTAAGGCAAAAAGGAAATTGAAAATTGAGTTAAATTGAAAAAAAATTGTCCATTTCGCCCATAACATGAATATTAAGGTTTTGGGCTTGTTACAGCAATAGTGGAATAAGATAAAAATAGATTTTTTTAAGATGCTAATTTGTGCTTTAATTTAGATTTCAATAGTGCCAATACACTATTATTTCTATATTTCTCATTAGTTGCAGTAGGGTTATAATGTTTCATTAAAACTTATTGATTGTTACATGATTAAATGATTTTAGCCAAAAGAGTAATCATATTTATTCAACAACACGAAATCAAGAGTCTAATAAATCTTGTAAAACAATATACATTCCCACCAACCAGAGTGTAAACTGCTACTATTCCATCGATAATATCTCGATCTTTAAGATTTTTTGCAAACATAACCATTATATAGTATTGTTTTTTGGCGAAGAAAATAAAATGCTTTTAAAATTTGAAAAAAAGTGTAAGTTTTAAATTTATCTTACATATTAATCACAAATTAGCCTAATTTTTAAATATCATCATCTATAAATTTAACTTATTTTATTAACCTTTAAATGATTATGTATTTATTTTTATTTATAAATTGAGGCCCATGGATATATTGAGGGTATTTGATTTACATTATTTAGATATATTGGGATCTGATTAGTTTGTCAACATAAGCTCTTATTATTTTTATGTTTTGGTTTTTTTTAGACATGTGATATACTATTAATATAAGAATAATGTTTTAAAAAATTTTTTAGCATTATACAATTATTAAAAAAAAAAAAGAACGGTGCTCTGCCTGTAAGCCACCAAAGGCGCAAAAAGAACGGTGCTCTGCCTGTAAGCTACCAAAGGTGCAAAAAGAATGGTGCTCTGTTTGTAAACCACCAAAGGTACAAAAAGAACAGAGCTCTGTCTGTAAAACGCCTAAGTAGTGTTCTGACCCGGGTAAGTATCACCCGGGTCACCCGCGGGTGGGCGGGTGACCCGGGTTGAGTTATGGCCCACCCGGGTGGTCAACCCGCGGGTGACCCGCGGGTCACCCGTGGTTCAACCCGCGGGTCAGTGACCCGTATGGGTTTACAGCGAACTTCGATACGAAGTTGATCTGTAATAAATAGATAATATTTGATCTTTTTAAGATCTTTTACATATTTTTTTTTTCTTTTTCTTTTATTTAAATTTTTTTATTTTTTTTTTATTTTATTAAATTTTTTTATTTTATTTATTCAAATTTTTTTTATAACGTTACATTTTTTTTTTACATTTTTTTAAGATCTTTTTGATCTTTTATTTAAATTTTTAAATCTATACTAAGATTAGTATTAGTTTTTATGTTTTTCTTTTTTATTTTTTGTTTTTTTTTTTACTAACTATTTCTTTCTTCTATAGGTTTTGTATACTGCCGGCAAGAGTAAAATGGCATAATATTCAGAGATCTCGACCTGGAAGTGTTAGAACTGACTAAGATAAGTATTAGTTCTTTTTTTTTTTTGCTTTCTTCTTTTTTATTTTTCGTTTTTTTTTTTGCTAAATACTCCTTTCTTCTATAGGTTATGTGTACTACTAGGAAGGGTGGAATGGCGTGAAGATTTAGAGATCTCGACTCAGAGATCTCAACCCGGAAGTGCTAAAACTAATTTTTGTATTTCTTTTTATTTTTCGTTCTTTTTTGCTAATTACTTCTTTCTCTTATGGACTTTGTGTACTGCCGGCAAGAGGAAATGGCATAAAGATTCAGAGATCTCGACCCAGAAAGGGTGAAACGGCATAAAGCTTCAGAGATCTCGACACGAAAGTGCTAGAACTGGCACTAAGATAAGTGCTTATTCTTTTTTCGTGCTTTCTTTGTTATTTTACTAATTACTTTTTTTCTAGTTTTTGTAAGGTTAAATAGAAGAGATTCGGGAACTGGTTAGTCACATTATAGTTGTTGACGGGTTTGTTATGAAGAGCAAAGAGTATTACATTAGTACCAAGAATGGAGCGATTAGTAGTTGATAGTTAGATTAGAGCGAATGTATAAAAATTAAATAAATTTAAATAAAAATATAAACTTAGTTTCGGAATTTTGGTATAGTTTCGGAATTTCGGCATAATTTTTCAAAATAGTTTCAGGCAGCATCATTACCCGCGGGTGACCCGTTGCAGAATTTTTTTTATTACCCAGTGTTCACCCGCGGGTGACCCGTAGCAGAATTTTTTCTATTACCTAGTGCTCACCCGGGTATGATTTTGACCCGGGTTGAACAGGTCACCCGTAGACCCGGGTGACCCGTCGATCACCCGGGTGACCCGCGGGTCAACCCGCCGGGTGACCCGGGTCATGTTTTTTTAAACGGGTCCAATCACTACGCCTAAGGCACAAAAAGAATAGTGCTCTGCTTGTAAGCCGCCAAAGGCGCAAAAAAAACAGTGCTCTGCCTGTAATTCGCCAAATGTGCAAAATGAAGAGTGCTAACCCATAAGGCGTGTCTATAGCCTGGTACTGGCAGGCTGAATATTACAATAGGTACTGCGCAAAAATGAACCTTAGATATATAGATAATAATAATTTAAATTGAAGTTTTGATTAGCCAACAATCCACTAACAACAAAGCTATACTTGCGATAAGCAGTAGCAAAGACAAAAGAGGGAAAATGACTTCCTATCCTTTCTCCTTTATATAACTACTCCTTATGCCACATACCTACACAACCAAAATTTTGTCATTTTACTTAAATTCCTTTTCCACAAATATGTTAGCAATTCCTCATACCTATTTTCTATTTCTTTCCACATCTCATACTTTCTGACTGGTTACCTACATCATGGTCTGGATCACAGTCTCGGCATCTTAGTTAATAAAACTTACTAATACTTGGAAGTTTATGTATAGAATGCATAAAATAAGCATAGGCAAGTGTTACAGAGTAAATATGATATTTCAAATATTGGTTGATTATTTAGAGTAGTGTTCCGCAGACCTGATCTGAAATCTGAATCCGATCCGAATCTGATCTGGCGGTTCGGGTTTGAATCCACAATTGTTTGGATCCGGGCGGTTCTGAATCTCTACAGGGATTCTATCGGATATATCCGATGGGATCCATTATAATGATTATATAAATAAGTTCACTATTTATAAAACTCTTTTTAAATTACTCATGGACTAAGTCTAGAGTTTGGACCTGTTGTCCATTTTTATAAATTTACCCTGTTTTACTGTACTTTATTTAAGCTACTCTACCAATTGCGCTATTACATTTAACAATTTGTTTTGACTTTTTTATCGTATAGTTAATTTTAGTTTATTGTTCTCACTAGTACCCTTTTCATTAATCGTATCGTATAGTAAATAAGCCACAAGATATATTATGTATTAATTAAGCACCACCAATTTCGCACCTTTATACCTACTATGTATTAGATTATTCTATACAATATTAAAAAGTAAAGTTTTTTTAAAAAAAATTTTAAGTTTAATTAATTGCCTTCGTATTTAGAATATAGATAGTACTATAGTAAATAGAGTAAATAGTAATAAAAAAAATACTTCTAAATAAAGTTTATCAAATTTGCTGTTCATTGTATAGATTTCTTAGAAATAGTGTTCTCAAAAGTATTTAAAACTATAGTCATCTCTTATAGTCCTAAAATAAAGAAGTTCATTAAGTTTGAACAAATCCATCATTATTTCAATCAAATCGGCACCTCTATACTTTCTTTTACTAATAAACTTTGCAATACTTGCATTTTTCTGTGTTCATTTTAAAACTTTCGTTCATTAATATTTCTGCTTTACAAAATAAAGAAATGAATTCTTTATTATAGCTTTTAATATTATGTCGTCAACTATTTGAATCAAGTTTTGAAAGTTTTAAAGCCATACCAACAAGCTCTAATCTTTCATGCTATAGAAGTATTAACTGTGTATGCAGAGTCATGAAAACTTCCAGCACAACTATGACTTAAAAATATTTTAATATAGTATTGCAAACTGAGAAGCGTTATGCTGTAGAAGAATATTATATTTTTTTGCTGAATCGTTACAAAACCTTAAAATTTGAGTTTGTTATAAGGAGTTTATAAATAATTGATTTGCTTATGAAAGTACTACGTGTACCAGATCGGTTCCGGATCTACTAAGCACAGTTCCAGATACATGCATGTACCAGAACCGATTTTTTCGGATCAGTTCCAGATCTTTAAAAATATCCGTCCGATATGGTCTGTGCGGAACACTAATTTAGAGTACGCTGCGCCACATATTATATGACATCTGATCATGTATAATTGACAATGCATGATTGACAATACATATAATTAATCTTGCATAATTAATTATACACGCTCTTATTGAACGGGACTCAGCTTATGACAGAATAATTTAGAAATTATACAATCTATCGTATTATACTTATGATAGTGTTGTAGATAAAATATCATATAATTTTAGTCTTGTAGTTTCTATAATATTCTATAAAGTTAGATTAGTGATTCCCATAATATTTGTAAAGTATAAAAGAAGGTTGTTTTAGCTTTTTTTCTAAAGAAAATCTTTGGATTATAATATAAAAATATCGGACTATATTAATACACAAGTCACGTTTATACCAAATCAGGTTAAATCACCAAGTCACGCCTCTGGCAAGCTGCCTTTATTTATCTTTTGCATCGTACAGATAGAGCATTCCTATTTCTCCTTGTAACAGTACCAACTATTCAATAGAGACTTTACTGATTGTTCTATTTAATCATTAGTTACCAATTGGGAACCAATAGGTACTAATAGGGTATTAAATCATCAATAGGTTTGTTTTTTACTAATTGCAAATTAAAGAGAACTTTGCTTATAAGCGATATTATAGTACTATGCATATTATTACATTTTGCAATAGTAAAATGGGTATACAAGTACTGAAATATCGTAAATTCTCCAAATAATGGGCATGGGTGCTATTTTGAATTTTGACCTGAATTAAGCTTAATTCAGGCCAAATTCAAAATAACGCCCATCATGCTCATTATTTTGAGAATTTACGGTAAATAAATAAATAAAGCTTTTGAATATTTATTTTAAACAGATCTTATTCATTTTATTTATTATTATGGTCTGGTACAGAAAGATTTGTACCTCAAGCACTAAAATTAATTTTGTTTATATGGGGCCTTTGCAATAGAAAGGGCTGATACCTAGGGGTTAGTAAAACTACGGGGTGCTAACTTATATGATATATATAGCTAATAAAATAATTTGCATGTTTTTGTATAACAATCAAATAGATTGATAATAAAAAAATTCGCGATACTATACTAACGAGTCTTTTAGCAATAATAACACTAATTTAACATATGCTATTGCCATACTTTATTGCCGCTAGTTGGTAGGTTTATATAGAGATTGCATACATATTCACAGACAAAATTCACTTTTTTAAAAATAATTGAAATTGTTAAATGTAATCTTATAATAACTTAGGGTTCGAGGCACAGGTAAAAACTAGGCATGCCTTAGAGTGCATGCACTGAGTCGTGGCATGCCTCTCATGCCCATAGGCATGCCCTTTTTATATAGAAATACTATAGGCGGTACTTCGCGCTACCTATTTTATTTATTATTTTTTTTTTTTAGTTAGCACTATTGTAATGGGTTTTGTAATCTAACGCATTGGCCAGTGGCATGTAATCGCATAATTAATTAATTAAAACAATATCTGATATATAATTTAATTAATAA
>QKWP01003030.1:8757-38485 GCA_003550325.1 Gigaspora rosea | reverse complement strand
GTTGTTGTATATAGTTAAATTAAAATCAATTTCCATTTGTGTAGACAGTTCTGTTGTATGTGTATGGGATATTGCTTGAGAAGAAGATACTGTAAGATTTTTAGAGACAAAGTAGGTATGAAAGCTTTTGCATAGGCAGGTTATAATTGTAGGTTGTTTGGGGTTTAAAAAGAAATGGAATCCTTCTTTTTCCATACATTGTTGCGGGGTGTAATTATTAGAAAGAACCTTTAAGGTTTTTGTATTTTTAATACTTGTAACAATTCTATGACAGTCACTATGCTTGGACAATAGTGTGTCTAAATTAAATGAATCTGGTTCAAGGTTTGTAACACAGTGCATTTTAGGACCAGAGTAAAGAATAGCTTGGCTAAAAAGAGAATATTATAGTAGACCTTGAAAAGGGCTTCGAAATGGTATATTATTTGTTTCGTGTAATATACAAATACTAAGTTCATGGAGTCACGTGATCCACAGGTCACGTGGTTCACAAGTCACGTGTTACACAAGTCACGTGTTACACAAGTCACTTGTACAAGTTGTACAGGAATTTGTAGTATTGATTGACAATATTTGTGTAAATTAGAAAGAATATAAAAAGGGGCGATTAATAATTTGTGTAAATTAATAAGAACCACTAAAATTGAGTTATTGAATAGTGTGGGTAGCACTAATTAAAGTGGTTTGTGTAGTACAAAAAACGCCTATAGAGTTTTTTGTAAGAGAAAAAGTATTTGAGAATAATTAAAAGTTCAAAGAGAGTTTTAAATTAAATTAATTGTAAAATAAACAGTTTTGATATATTTTTAATAATTATTATGTTAAGTTGAAGTCAAAACAAGAGCCATGCAACTTGTCTTAAGGAGCAAGACAAGTTATTTAAGCCCAGCTCATAAAATTACACAAAGTAATTATTTAGACTTAATTTGTTATATTTTTTTTAAAAATTGTTTTTATATTACAAAATTTAATGATTATATGTATTTTTAAGAGCTAAACAATTTTGTTTAGATGCTCAAGAGCTGTTTATATAATAAAAATTACCGGTTTTTTGATTTTTTGTTTAGCAGAGGTTTGGAACAAGTGATCGTTGGAAAGAGTTAAAGGATCTGATTCATTACGAGCAATATTACTTAGTACAAAAAATTAATTTATATAGTAAAAATATGTAGCAACTTTTAAATTTGCATTAAAAATATTTTTTGTCACTCATTACTAATAGAAATAATCTACATACCCTCTACCCTTAATATTTTGAACCTTTATAGAACATTTTTATAAAAAAAATTCACCTAATTTTTAATTACATATTGTTTAAAAAATCTCAAAGTTGGCTAATTTTTAAAAAAATTTTAAAAAATTAATATTTTTTAATATATTTATAAATTAACCAATCAAAATTAAGTATTTTTTTGACTATTATACAAGTACATTGGTATAACCTTGTTATATAAACCTGAAAAATTTCAACTATGATTATTATATAGAAAAAAAGTTATATGATAGCAAAAAGAAATTATCTATTAAATTAGTTTACTATATAAAAAATTAGTAATTTTATATAGTAAAATTAATAATACTTATACAGTCAAACCTCTATATACTACCTCCTCTATAGTCACAAAATTAATATAATTACAAATTTATTTTTACCTATTATCTATAAATATATAAAAATACCTCTATATTAGTCACACTTCTTTATAATTACAGCTTTTTGTATCCCAATAGTGTGACTATAGAGGGGTTAGACTGTATATAAAAAAGTTGGTAATTATAAAAGTTTTTTAGAATTTAAAATTTTTATCTATATGTATATATAAAAAATGAACCTCTAAATATATATTTTATGTTTATATTCTTTAAAAATACATTAATTATTAATTTTATAAACTTGCTATATGAGTATATTTTATATAAAAAATTACTATATTTTTTATATTTACAAGTACTTATTTACAAATTATACTAATAAAATTTTTTTTTAATTTTTAAAAAATTTAAAAAAATTTATCCTATATATAAAATAATATAAAGAACATTTTTTACCTAAAAAAAAATACAGTTTGCATAATAAAAAAAATTATAAATTAAAAACTATATAACTTAAATTTTTTTATAAATTTGTAACTTGATAAGAAAAATATTTAATTAATATATAATAAATTTATTTTTAAAACTTAATATTATAGTATATATAATCCGAATAGTATAGTTTGAAATAACATTCATTAGATTTAATATTATTAATAAGCTTTTAATTTATTGTATAAAATATGATGTATCAGAAGTGATGATACGATTGATACGACCTATATTTTACAAGCAACATAAAATTATATACGTATATAAAAAAAAAAAACCTGCTAGCAGGAAAAAAAAATTTTGTAAAATTAAAATTTAGAATGGTAAGTCTTCAGTAAACCAAGATTTTAAACACAAACCAGCCCGTGCTGTTTCATTGTCAAGAGAATTTCGTGATTTAGTAACTGTTAATCCAGCTAAACTAAATACTTGTTCAATGGAACACTAGTAGACATAATAACTAGATAATCTTGTATTTGCATATAGGCATTGTTTGGAACACGAGCTTGAGGCAAGCTAATAGTTAATTTAGTCGAATGCAAATTAAATTTTTATCATTAAAAATCCTCGGCTAAATTAATCATTAGCTTGTTTCAAACTCGTGTTCCAAAATAATGCCCATAGGCGTTATTTCGCACAAATACAGTGCAAATTGTAAATCAACTGATCACGCCATTGCTTTCATTAATAAATTTCTCTATTTTATTAATGTTGTTTAACAAACTAAGGGGTTTATAATTGAATTTTAACCAAAAGCAACTTTTTATAGTTGTTTCAAAATGCGTATTATCATGATAATATTTAGATTACTTGATATTTACTATTAGGACCGACGGTCCTATCGGTCCGTCCTAAAAAGGACTGGACACGCCTGATACCTGGACGGACCAAAGGACCGTCAGTCCGGACCGGACTGATTACTAGCCCTCCATGTTAGACTTTTCAACGCATACTTCTTTCTTTGGATGTTTGCGGAGTAAATAATTGCAGACCCACCCACATCAACTTTTTGATGATTTTTAAAATCAGCACAATCAAAAATTTCAATTTTATTTTCTTCCAATAATGCATCTATAAATTCATTATATTTTTGCGTTTCTTTGAAAAGAGATTCATTATGAGATACTTCTTTATGATAACTGGTTAAATTTAGGTTTTTATTTTTGTCAAGAGCCCCCCTATGGGTGACATTAATCAAAGAACCGGATTTCCGGAGTCGATAGAGCACCAGATACAGAACTCGCACTTCTTCATTTATACATTCGATTTTAAAAAATTTGAAAGTTTGATAATATTTTATATACAACATACTAACTTGTAATTTTATAACATGTAAAGAAAGAAATGAGAAAAATGTTGATATAGGACTAAGAACGATTATGTCTATATTCGACAATTTATACTCTGTAACTAACTAAGGGGTACGGTACCTCAATGGGATGGGACTCAGATTATATTTCATTGAATATTTTTGGTTGATTAATTGAGAGATCCGGGTTCCATTAACGTCCAATTTAGCTCCAATAGTGAATTTATATAACGTTCAATACTATAATTGAGCTTGTGCATGTGATCCATGATGCAATCGGGTCGGGCTCGTCATACTTTTTAAATTCTGGTCAAATTTGTAAATCATTTGGCCATTTGAGATGCAATCAGTTCAAATGAATTATGAATGTAGCATTTTACAAAGAGTACTCAAACTAAAACTCTATACGTACTGTACTACCGGCAACCGGTCCTACTTCTCTCACGTGTACCCGTAGCTAGGAGCAGCTATTCAAACTCATTACATAAACTGGATCCGGATCTGAGTTGACGGTTTTTGGAAGACCCACTACTACTACCTGTGAGTAGAGTACTGTTACGGGATGAATCGTACGTTTAATAGTTTATTATTGAAATTATAGGTTTTATGTTAGAAGGCAATTCGCCAGAGACGTGACGTTGGTGGTTTGGTATTAATTTTATTTAAAGATTTATTAAGGATTTAATTAAGGAAGTTTATTAAATATATTATTATTAATTAAAGATTGGAATCCTGTAGGATGCTTTTTAACAACAGCGAAATCTCACTGCTTTTATAACTTCTACTAAGGAGAAATTAACTTAAAAAGAATTTAAGAAACTAATTCTAAAATAGGGGTTTACAATAATAATTACAGCATAAAAAGGCTTTGCTTCGCTCATTGCAATGCAGCCACTTGTAATTATATCTTGGTTTTTCTATTTTCTTCCTACGCGTACTTGTTCTTCGGATGTTTGAGTTGTTTGAGTTTCGCGTTTGTTTGTTTATCTTGTTCGGCTAGTTACGGCAATCATTGGGACGATTCGCCTGCACCTCTATATTTGAAAAGCTCATAAACGCAAAAACATCAGACAGGTTAACCACATGAGTCCACAGACGTAACTTGAAAACGAACAAATTACGAATTTTCAAAAAACAAAAGAAAAATCAAAGAAAATTACTATGGGTATGCTTAACGAATATACTGTTTTCCGGTTCTGATTAGCTCACCGCCAATTCATAGAATTAATTCACAGACAAGATTATTTTGCAGACATTTAATTCACAGACAAGTTCATTTCATAGCCAGTATATTAACCGATAACTCATTTCACAGACCAAGTAATTCTAGTCATTGCCGTTAGTGTTTTGTTTATACTGTCTGCGAAGTGAACTCTTAATCATAAACCTTGTCTGCGAATTAATTTCTGTGAACCAAGTTGTTGGTGAAGTGATTGTCGATGAAAATAATACGGTCTCCTATTTTCTGATAATAAGTTAACCGATACAAGCTAACTTTATTAATTATTAAATTTTATTACATTAGCTTTGGAAAGCCTAAAGGCCGAGTTTAAAATATCTAATATAAAAAAATTTGATTATTCGGAATTCAGAGTCCAGAAACAGATCGGAAATGGCGAATTTTCAATTGTATACTTGGTTGATTTTTAAAGGAAAAATGTACGCGTTAAAAAGTCTAAATAATAACCTACCTTTGAATAACAATAAGCCTAAAAAATTAGCCAAAAGGTAATGTATTATTCGATATTCAACATCAGGCTTTTATGTAGGAGACTAATGAATCTTACGTTTGCGTCTAAATTCTAAAATTGATTTTACAGCTTAAAGCTCTTTATATGGTCGGACATCCTAATGTAACCAAATTCTATGGAATTTCGGAACGTACCGTAAGTTATCGATTTTGAAAAATTTAAATCACAAATTTAGTTTTCAAACTATAATTTAATAAATTGTAGATCCAACAATGGGAAATTTTATAATGGTATTACAATTTGCTAATAACGGAAGTTTGCGAGATTATTTACAAAGTAAACAACGTGTTTTTAAAAATTCGTGGAGTGAAACCATTCAAATTGCAAAAGAAATAATCCTTGGATTAAAAACACCTTCATGAAAAAGAAATTATCCATGAAAATCTAGTATGAATGCTTAAATTTAATAAATTTATATTTATTTTTGCTAAAATTCTAAGTCATTTGGTTTAAAATCTCACTAGCACTCTAAAGAATGACGGTAAACCCTTAATTGCCGATTTCGGCATACGTTGATCCACAGTACTTCATTCATTATGGAAAAGAAGTTGAGCGTAATGAACGGTCTGATATTTATAGTCTGGGTGTGTTGTTATGGGAACTTACAAGCCTTTTTCGGGCTTAACGAATGATTATACAATGTCTATAAGAATTTCTCGTGGTGATCGATTCCTGGCACACTACAAGGATATGCAGATATTTATAAGAATTGTTGGTCCTCTGAGCCAGAAAAACGTCCTAAACTAAATGATATTTTGAGTGATCTTGATAGATTATCAACAGAAATATCTGTTGAATTTATAATAAACAATCAAATTTAATTATCGTATTACCGGTATATCATGAATAATCACCTTTTTTTTTTTTTTTTAACTTTAGATTAGCGGAAACTAAACAAAACCTTTCACCAAATTTATTTTTGATAATTTGAATTTAAAAAAGTGGGGTTGAGGATTTAGTGCTTATTCATGATTGGGTACGGTGATTTCATGTATAATTTATTAATTTATTCGCAAATAAAAATAAAATAAAAAAATCGACTATATTATAATGCCGCTAATACCTCCCCTTATCTTCACCCTAAACCTGATCTGACTCAAAATTTAATTTGACGTAGAAATATTAATTTTAAATATTTTATGTTAATAATAAAGTTTTATAATTTTTTATTTTTTTTTTTTTTACAAAAAAAATTTTTTAAAATCTCATTTGATGGACTAAATTAAAAATATCAAATTAGATGCAGAAAATACAGAACGAAATCTTTATTCGTCAATTTTTTCAGTAGTTAATCTAATAAATTCATAAGCATTAGGTTCGAATTTGAAACCTTTTACATACCATCATGAGTATACTTATTTCTACTCGCCATCCTTGAATCACTACATGCCCGACACCATTGCTTTCATTCATGTTATCTTCACTATATACATGTGATCGAAACTACATCAACTTATTTGAAACTATATAGTTACGATATACTGTAATTATACATGTGGCCGAAATTATTTCAGCTTATTCGAAATAAATACGACATAATCTTCAATTTTGACACAAATCAAAATTATTCTAAGTCGAAATATTTCGACTACATGTATAAACATAAATAATGGTTTTTTACACAAGTCGAAATAATTTAAATAATTTCGACCACATACATACTTCACTATAATCGTGCATTTTCCATATAATAATATGATAACAATAATCAATTTGATACATTCCGCTAGGATTATTCATCTCTTCGGAATTTGATAACGAATGAAATGTTTACTTTTTTCAATACCAATTCTATATCATAGTAGTAACCAAGACAGAATAACATTCATTTCAAATAATTTTTGACAATAAATTTCAATTGCATTTGAGTAATTTTCATTTGACAAGTTATTGTCTTTTGTATTTGATGTTTTATGATCTGGGAAATTTATATAACAAAGAAGATTTAATTTTATTGAAATATCCTGAGTCTATATTCGTATTAGATTTAGCCTCTATAATTTACAGGTTTGGGAAGGTAATAATTTACATAATAGCAATTAAAAAAATAATTTATTAACAATGATACACGCTTGTTTAAATTGTCAAAAAACACCAGAGCAACGAAACGGGTGAAATTTCGGTTCTGGTTACTCGTATGCCAAGTGTTTTCGGTTAACATATATAGTTTGGAACCTATTTAATTTTTCATATGTTAAAAACGGTATTAATCGATTTTTAATACATGAAAATAAAACCAGTTTAAAACCCTAGTTAAAACAAATATTTTCTATATGTTAGGTTTAATTCGAATATGATTTTTATTGAAACGAATGAAAGAATATTTATATATTAGAAGCTATTGGAAACGAGTTCTTTAAACTTTATATAGCGTCCTCCATTCTCGCTACTACTGTAATTACACGCTTTTCGTCTCTCCAAGATCTTATTTCCATCATTACACACAGTTATTGTTGCGAATTAAATAGGTAAATTATTCATGCCAAAAAAAAAAAATGTCGCGGAATCATTTAGTGTAATCTAAGTATAATCGATAATTTGTTTTTTTGTTTTATTACCGTTTACCTGTTAGATTTTGTCGATTACATTTGGATGATCACAAATAAGATCGACGATCACATACGTACAGTACATGTTTCGCGACATTTTTCTGCCATGACTAAGCTACTTGAATTAAATAATTTTGTCCATTGATGATTTAATCAGCTTAGTAAAGCTTCTAGTTTCACTAATTCTTTTTTTAAAAAAGAAGACAATTTGACAAAGGACGAAACTTTTTTCATTAGTGCAATACCCCTAGGTTTCACAACAACCAATTGAAAATTTATCAATAACAAAAACATTATCAATGAATATAACTTTTGCCAACATGGATCATTGTTTAAGTAGTTAAAGTCACACAGTACGTACATCGTTTTGTAACAAAAATTTATCTATTTGCACAACAATGTTTGTTAAAATTCGTCAAATTTTTAAACAAACAATTTTAAATGAAAAAATTTTTATCCCTTTAAAAATGATAAAACTTCCAAATGAATGCCTTTCCAAAATATTTATTAACCTTAAAGGTTATCATAAAAGTTTATTTTAATCCTTCTCGTAGATCGTCAATGGTGTAAAAATGTAATACCAATATTATGGAGTGGAGTGAAGTTCCTTTTAAAAATAGAAAATTTATAAGAACATGTCTTTTATTATTAAATCTTGAAGAACAAGTACAATTAATACCTTTTGATATAATACTTCCAAATAATTCAAAACCATTATTTGAATATACAAATTATATTAAATCTATTAAAATTACTACAGATTGTGGAATTTTATGTTGGCTTAATCATGAAGGAATTGGACCTCGTGATTTAATTGATTATTCAAAAGAAGATTCTGAATCTATAAATTCAGTTCAAATCATTAAATCTTCTTTAATTTCAATGCTTTTAAAATCATGTAATAAAACTTAATTATTTAAGTTTTCGTGGAATAAATTATAATGAAATGAAATTTTTATTTGAAAAAATTTTTAATAAAAATTCTTTAAATTTTTTGGATATTGGCAATAATCAATTTGGTATTGAAGGTGGAAAAGCATTAGCGGGAAGTTCTTAGTAAAAATACTACTTTAACCTCTTTGGATATTTATACAGTAATAATCAACTTAATAATGAAGGAGGAAAAACATTAATAGAATCACTTTATAAAAAACTTTACTTTAACTTTCTTGTATCTTAGAGAGAATTGGTTTGGTCCGGAATTAGGAAATGTATTAGCAAATGTTCTTTATAAAAATACATCTTTAACTATTTTAGATCTTTGGAATAATCGTATTGGATCTGAAGGTGGAAAAGTATTAGCGAAGGCTTTATGTAAAAATAATAATTTAACTCGTTTAAAGACTTAACAATAATCAACTTGGTTCTGAAGAAGGAAAAGAGTTAGCCAAAGCACTTTGTAATAATAAAACTTTAACTTTATTAGATCTTTGGTGTAATAAGATTGGTTCAAAAAGGGGAAAAGAGTTAGCAGAAGTTTTATGTAAAAATTCTACATTAAAATTTTTAGATCTTGGTAATAATCAACTTGGTATTGAAGGAGGAAAAGCATTTGCAGAAGTCCTTTGTAAAAATAATACTTTAACTTCCATAGATCTTTGTGATAATGAGCTTTATACTAAAGGAAGAATAGCATTGGCGGAAGCTCTTGGCATAAATAATACATTAAATTTTCTTATATCTTAAGAAAATCAACTTTGTTCTAAGGTAGGAAAAGCATTAGCAAATGCACTTTATAATAATACTACTTTAGCTTACTTGGATCTTTGGAGTAATAACCTTGGCGTTGAAGGAGGAACAGAATTAACAAAATCACTTTATAAAAATAATAGTTTGACTCATTTAAAACTTAGTAATAATCAAATTGGTACTGAAGGAGGAAAAGTATTGGCAAAAGCACTTTATAAAAATAAAACTTTAATATTGTTACCGTATTTTCGCGTAATAATGCTCATAAGCGTTATTTCGAAAATCGTATCATCCAAAAATAAGATGCATAGCTTCGAAATGACGCCAATGCGCGCGTTCCGAAATAACGCGTATGTTTGGATCAATGTAAATTAGTTGATTACATAAATGTCTTCATATGTTCAGACTACCAGTCTTCGGATCAAAATAACGCGCATGTACTCAAAATAACGCGCAAGTGAGCGTTATTACGCGAAAATACGGTAAATCTTTGGAATAATCAACTCGGTTCTGAAGGAGGAAAAGCATTTGCAAAAGTACTTGAAGAAAATATTACATTAAAATCTTTGGCACTTGATTGTAATCAAATTGGTAATGAAGGAGGAAAAGAATTAGTAAAAGCACTTTATAAAAATAATACATTAACTTTTTTAGA
Organism: Gigaspora rosea; assembly: GCA_003550325.1. NCBI lineage: Eukaryota > Fungi > Glomeromycota > Glomeromycetes > Diversisporales > Gigasporaceae > Gigaspora > Gigaspora rosea. The sequence goes on along the minus strand of QKWP01003030.1, from coordinate 28,447 downwards.
TCTTTGTGATAATGAACTTAATAATGAGGATGGAAAAGCATTTGAAAAATTTCTTGGCGTAACTTGATAATAATCGTATCAATGAATCAATTTTAAATAGAATTGTATTTTGCTTACAAAGGATTAAAATTATTATTACTGTATTGAGATATTTTAAACTATATGTATGTATATATATTCCTCACGAAGTAAATTATAAGACGTTTGGCATATTAAATCTTAACCGCCATATATATATATAGTATTATGTATTTTTTTATGTGGATTCAGAATATCTGTTAAAATAACATGAGTAGAATTAACCATCAAACCGAATTTTATTATATTTTATTAATAAAAATACACCATCATTATATAATGTGGATGCATTATCATTTTTGTCTGATACTTTTTTTTAAAGTACATCAAAAGATTTTGAAATGCCCACATCCATATAATAAAAAACCCAAATTTTGTTCGATATTGATATAACTTAATGTTGTAATCTAAAGCGTATCTCAAAATCAAACCATTTTAACGCAATGTACTTTCAATTTTATTGAAAATATAAAACTGATCTGACCTGCAAAATCGAAGCTTAAAGTTTTGAAAACCGAAGTTGAGACTGAAGTAATCTAAATTATTTATAATTCAGGTAAAACTTGCAGATCTTTGGGCCAAACGATCTGCAAATTTGACCGGAGTTATAAAGTAAGTAATCGGTTTTTACAAAATTAGCAGATTTGTTAGTTTTCGAACATCGGTGAATTATTTCAAATCATGAAGTCAAGTTTCTCTATTAAAAATCCAAATCGATTCGGTAGATACGTTCTGTTTTGAAATCTTCTACACGCGCACTCTATTATTTGAATGTTTCAAATATGCACGTACGTACGTACGTATACTTGGCCAAAACTATCAGCTATTGGAATTTGGGATTGGGATTTGGGACGGATTTTATTATGTTTTGGATTTGGGTTAACTTTATGTTTGGGTTTTGAGATTGGGTTAATTTATTATCAGTTATGTTTGGGATTTGAGATTTGGGTGGGATTTTGAAAATTTTAGTTTTGTCAACAAGTATATATGTGCGTATATGATTTTAATAAATGTTTATATATGACAGACGCTCGTTCAGTAATAATTGACATGACTATAGATATTTCAAATTTCCTGATAGCAATTATCTTGTAACATATTTGCATATTTTGATTATAATAAATCTTGCTATCCCTTAAACCGTCTAGCGGACAAATCTTCCCACTAAAATAATTTTTTAAAAATTGTATTTTTTTAATTTTTTTTTTATAAATTTATTTAAGCTTGTCCCTTCTATTTACTAAGTAAAAATTAAAGATATTTTTTAGTAAATAATATATTTAAATTTTATTACTTTTAATTTTGGTAAAGATATTATATTTTTAGCTAATAAAACTTAATTTTTAATTTTTTCTATTAAAATTTTAAAAAATTTCTTAAAACTTTATAACTTATGCTTTTGACAAAAATTTTTTTTAGTTATTACTAAATAAAGTTTATATTTTTTGTTTAATAAATTAAAAAGTAGTAATAATAAAGGTTGTTTAATTTTAAATTTTCTACAACTTGTATTAAGATATATACAGTATAGTAGGGATTAAATCTTATTAAATAAATAAATAATATAAAAATTTAAAATTAAATTTATTTAATAACCAACTTTAAATTTTTTGTAAGTACATCTGATATATAGTATTTAATTATATTTTTTATATAAAAAAAATTTTATTTTATTTTTAATAAAAGTAGGTCAGATATGAATTTATAACATTTTACCAGGCAAATTTGCCTGCAAAACTGATAATAGGAACTATATAAACTAATTAATATCATAGGGGGATTTTCGGAATTAATGGTCAGACTTCTGATTTTATTTTTTAAAAGTACATACTTATTTAAATAATCGATTACCAGTAGATATTTATCAAAAATCGGCTATTCCCAGTCAATTTTCTGAATTATCCAGGGCGACCACCAAAAAACGCTGTGACGTAATTAGATAGTTGGCCTGCATTAACTTAGTTTAGGCCGATGATCTTCAAAATTATAATTTGACAAAAAATGTAAAAAGAAAAACTTAACATTCCTTTATGGTAAAATTTATCCGGGAATATTTTTACTTAATGGGGTAGTTCATTTCGCGTAATTTTTATCCGGCTGCGCCATGACTACTTCATAGCGTTTTTGATGGTCGCCTCAATTTTCTTAAAACAAAAAAAAAGATCTTTTTAACACCAATTTATTTCCAGAATAAATTAATTTTGAAACTCTTCTATTATCCATTGCAACTAAACTTGATATGTAATAAAATTCAAAGAATTCTGTTTATCGCCGAAAAATTTTAAAATTATGCAGTATTTATATACATAAAAGGCAATTCTATACGCGAAATGAGTTATTATTTTTTCAAAGCCTTATACTTTCAATCAACTTCTATATTTTGTTCATTGAAACTTAAAATGATAAAAAGACTTTCAGTGTGTGCTTTATATGTAAGTGTGTTACAATGGAGGCGAAATCTCTTTTGTAAATTTTATTAGAAAGGTTGGGTTTATGCGTAATGTGTCCAAATCACATGAAAATAAACTACGCATATTTGATATGTAACATGTGTGCAAAAAAACCAAATTATGTATCATGGCATTAAAAACGTAATTCGTTCTATCATTTGACGTAGACATCCAGGATTATTGGGATTATTATTATAGATTACATATTAATTAATTATCTAAAAAAAAAAAAGCATTAACATAAAGTCATAAAAGAATGCATAACAATAATTTAATCGCTTCTTTGTAAAATAATCATTCACGATGTGATATTTATTTATTAAATTTTTTGTTGACAACTTGAATATGCAAATAATGACGTAATTGAAGTTTTCTCAAACATTATCTTTCGATGTGAATAACTAGTGATCGTAACGATGCTCATTTAATAGATGATATCAGGGTGGTCCTCCAAAGTCACTGCCGCAGCATATCGCTCTGATATAATCCATTTAATATAATCAATTAAAAGTAAAGGTTGTAATTGATACTTGAACTTTTCTTATCATTCTTCTACTGTGTTACAGTATTATCAAATAATATTGTCAACAATTAATAACAAATAATAATAATAAAGTCAGTTAAGTACGGAAAAATGTCTTCGTCGATATTGGATTATCGTAATAAATAAGAAATTATTAATGTAATAGTTGAATTTGTTATCAAATGATAAAGACTATGCATCTATCTGTAATTTTTTTTTTTCGAATTTTTTATTTTTCATAATTTGTTAACATAGATCCATGTTAAACGATCTCTTCGGATACTCGGTTAACTACAAACTTTGCCAAGACAATATAAAAAAAAAGGTAGTTTATTGTAAAAATGGATGTAAATTGAAATGCCAAGCTCACTTAATATTCTTTACTATAATAATAAAAAATTTTAAATTACATATTAAACTTTAATAAAGTTGTGATATTATTTAAATAATGATAAACTCAATTGACCTGCCTAAAATAAAATTATTTCCAGACACTTTTTTGAACCATCGATAAGGCACTCGAGATCATCCTTAATCTAAACTCATCGGTTAATGACTTTAGTAAGTTGGAAATTCTATTCTCACCTCCTTTATCTATGATAACAGATAAATTACCGTATTAATATAATTATGCAAGCGGTAATATTAATAAATTTACCCAATTAATCTTTATTGAATGTGTGCTTTTTCTACAAGAAAAAAAAAAATATATGTATATACAAATAATTGTAATTAGGGGCATCAAAATAAAAACTTTACATGTGCATAAATTTTCATTTTTATATTTTATTAATAACGTTAAGAAAAGCAATACTAATTTTTCTATTCGATGCGATGATAATATGAAAATAACAAGAATCTATTTTTATTTGGTTGACTCCTTAATTTTAATTGTTACCTTATTGTTTTTAATCGGTTATTTAACGAACCCATTAGTAAATAATTGTGCTACTCTTAGTTTTTTTATTAATAACATTTTATTTTGGCGCAGGCGAGTAATCCTCACGATTTAGAGTTTTTATTTATTCCTAGGCATGCATATAATACATGTGAACTTACTAAAATTATACTCGTTAATTTATTAAAAGCTCTATCACCCTTTACTATTGTTTCAATAGCTTACATTATTGCATTCTTTTGCCAATCAATTTTGCGGCTGAAATTGTAAATAATGTTTAAACATAATCTCAATATTTCAGAAGACGGTAATGAGCATCTGATTTAATCATTATCTTTTCTGCTATTGTTTATTAAAGCATTGCAAATAATAGATTCGAATTATTGCGAATGTAATTTATTTTAATTGCCTACAATTTTGATAATTGTACAACAAAATTTTAATTTACTTTGGAGTATTATTAATCTGATTATTGAAGACATTACGCAATTTATTATTCAGGAAATTAATAATTTAGAATAATTATGTATAAATTTAAAATTTTTAATATAAAATTTTTCTACAACAGTAGTTTTTTTTTCGATTTTTTAACAGCAGTTCCACTTTGTTTAGTGCGCGCCAGGGGTACGTCGAGTGTAACTTGAGTTTGCATAAGGAGAACATCTTTCTGCCGCGGATACAAAGTAAACTTTCTGATTATTATACGTGTATATATAATCAGAAATTTTACTTTGTATCCGCAAGGCAGGGGGATGCTCTCCTTATGCAAACTCAAGTTACACTCGAACTTACCCCTTGACGCACTAAACAAAGTTAAAAATCGAAAAAAACCACGGCTAGTCTCTACCACTTTCCCAACAAATAAAATCCTGACAAGATTTATAAGTCTGGTATTGTAAATTTTATTAAATAATCTTGTTTTCGTTTATTTATGACTTTAATGGCATGCAACAATAGACCAGCAGCGAACCCCCTATACACAACATTTTAGATGACTATAATTAAGTACTTTTATATAAGGTATAATATAAAAAAAAACTATCTAGATTAGCCAATACAAATTATTATTATTATTTTAGTTTAATTTAGAAATACTTCATTTTCCATCTTTTCATTTATTTATATTATTTTTTGTATAAGCACGAAATAACGCTCATGGGCGTTATTTTAAAATCGAAACCCCCTAAAATAACATATGCAGCCTCAAATAAACGCCCATGAGCGTCCCGAATTAACGCGTACCTTAATATACTCTTGTATAAAAAAAATTAATACTTGAAAAGTGTACCGGAATTAGTTTTGATACTAAGTAACCCTATTTTCGAGCTCTAACAATCATCTCAATATGAAAATCAACTTTTATTAGAACTTAAAAATAGGTTTACTTGATACCAAACCTAGCAACCTAGTTTTGAAGTATTTTTCAATATTATTATAATTAAGGGGTTATAATTTAAAAAAATCAACTTTTATTTCCATGGGCGTGCTCGAAATAACGCTCAGGTGGGCGTTATTTCGCGTTTGGACGGTATTTTATTTTAAAGGATATAAAAAACAACACTGTAGGATTATTTATAATAGAATTTTATGTTATGATATAATTATTAGTAAAAAAATTATATATATTTTTTTTAATTGGTTATTCTCGGGTTAGGGCTGTATAATAAAGTATAGTATCTGATAAGTTTTAAACTGATAATTTGGGATACCATAAATTCTCGAAATAACGGGCATGACCTAAAAATAAGAGATTTCGAATTAACACCCATACGCGTCCCGAAATAACGCGCCATTAATATCATGTTACGTTGGGGTGCGCGGTATACTATGTAAAATCAAAACTATATGTGGTATCATATAAAATCTATTATCGAATTTTTTTCAGATATCGATCGATAGGTAATAATTTTATAATTAATACAAATATTTAAACAGATGTATAGCCCTAATGGATCGATAGTTTTGAATAAAACTTCGCAAGGACAAGTATCACGTCCCTACAAACAAAGTTATAGAGCCACTTCTTTAAAAACGAAACTAAATTTACTCCAAAAAAAACACGTAAATATTACAGTTTTTTCATGCTTAAATAAATGAAATGATTCTATAGCCTTGTTCGTAGAGATGTAATGCTAATCTTTGTGAAATATTATCGAACCGTTAGGGCTGTACATCTATTTAAAAATTTAAAAAAAATACTTATTAATAAATTTTATTATATGACCACATATAGTATAGTATACCGCGCACCCCAATGTTACGTGTATAGTTAAGGTTGTTAAATTTCATGTAAGTTATATGTAATTTACGTCGTAAGATATGTAAATTATAACAATTTATAAAATTTGACTAAATTTTATGTTTTAATTGGTCATTTGTTTAGCCATTGAGGCTGGGTAAAGTTTATGTTAATGCTGGTGGAAATTGTCATATGATTTGGCTTGTAACTTATATATTGGCCTAGGTAAGTTACAGATAATTTATCGTAATTTACCATGTAAAGTATGTTGTCAAGTAAGTTATAACAACCCGATGTATAGTTTAATTTATTAAAAATTGATCTTAACACGCAGTTCTAAAAAATTAACTTATATTCAAAATAACGCCCATGGACATTACTAGAAATAGCGCGCTGGATACCCGCTATTTCGAGAATTTACGGCAACTATATTACACTAATTTAATTCTGACCGAGAATTAATCCTAACATGATTATTATGGTTGTAATTTTTATTTTCACGTAAATTTTGTAATTCACATGATTTGTAATTTCTGAGACCGAAACTGTTATAAAGCCAGTACTTTATAACGTGATATGAAAGTTAAATAGAATTTGATATATTGAAACTTTAAAGTGTATTGTAACCAGTGTTTAAAAAAATTTATATTGAAAATTCATTCCGCAGGAAAATATTTGAAACTGACGGACTTTATTATTGTTATATATGTCACGTATCTTTTAACCGGAGTTAGATCGCCACCTAAAATTTAATATATATATAGTTAATTAATATACTTTCGCTTTAATGTTAGTAAGTATCGTATGATAATTGACATGCTTTTATGTTAGTAAGCATCGTATGATAATTATCATGCTTTTATGTTAGTAAGCATCGTATGATAACTACAGTATCGTATGATCAGAAATTTTTTGGGGCGGCGATTTAAATCCGGTTCATCTTTTTATTTAAACATTGATAGTAACTTTCGTAACACAATCATCAATATTTTAATCTTAATGCTAGCCAAATTTAAACTTAAAACTGGCCTGCTTTAGTTAGCATTGATCTGGAGTAATAGTTACGCCCTAATGATAGTTTATATTGGCTGAGTTAAATCGGGCCAAATGATTTACCGAATTTAAATCTTTAAATCCTAATTTGCAGCTTTGAGTAATCTTAACGTTAAAGATGATTATAAATTTTAGTAAAAGCTCATTTATTATTTAATAAAATAAATCACTAAGATTTTCTCAATTAAAAAAATTTATTTCGCGCTTGAAATATGAGATCATATACTGTTGTTTGCACGAAGATGATATCATCATCTGCAAGGTACATCTCTATTTCGTAAAATAGGACATAGGCTTATATTTGTTTTTCTTTTTTATTTAATAATAATAAAAAATTGATTTATTTCCAATTAATTTTTCAAAATGCCTTTTTTATATAATCACACATTTTATTGTTTATTTTCATACAACGTGAGTTATTCCAAATTCGATTTTTAACGTTCCTAAATTCTGAGACAATGATCATTCAGCCCATTTAATTATGTTCAATATATAATAAAAAGCAACAATGTTTATACGTAGAATTATTTCATTAAGATTCATATGATACGTATCTTAATAAAATAATTCTATAAACATTAAGGATCGGAACCATCTAAAATTTTTCTTGGCCGTTTAATAGTTTAACCTAAGCGACACTAAAAATTCCCTTGATCCATGATCAACATAATTCAACCCGGAGGGTTCCAATCCCTAATTGTACATCAAGGCAAATTATTTGCTTAATACTGTTTTTGTCAGTTAACAGACAATATTCATTTGAAATTTTCTGAATATTGATTAGACTTCAATTAAACGTATCTTTCTAAAAGTGGTCAAACTGCACGCCATATGGCGTTCCGTGGTGAATATGTTAAAAAACAATGGCCAATCTTTTTCATGAAAATTCCAACCTATTAAAATTTGTTAATATATGTTATGACTAATAACGGTAACAATAGAATATGCATTGCATAAATCAAAAAAACTTATCGAATTCGGATCGATCATCAGCTGTCCCAGAATTTGAGAATGGGGGGGTGGTTTCAGATCTAAGGTTGATTTTGAATTAAATCTGTGACGTATTTATGTTTATTTTTTGTAAGCTTTTATTTATATAATAATGAATTCTTTTACGATCCGTACATTTTCTTTCTTATTATATTTTCGGATAACTTATTCCTTTTTTCTGATTTCGAAATTTCAGAACAGAAATAGGACTTTTTTGAACACCAATTTAACTCTGAAACCCCTTAATAGTTGTAACTCTCTGATCGATTCCAACTCGGGCTCTTCTCCTGATTCCATTCTTAATAATGGTTTTTTTTTACCACTCAAGAAATAACTATTGGTGCGACCTGAAGAAAATGTATCTTGTAAGATCTCTAAGTATTCAACACCTCGGAGGTTAGCATAACACAAGATTTTGTGTAATTCTTTCATACCCCCTACATAACATCCAATAACACCACGAGTTCGGGGTGCATATCCTCACATAAGAATTGCATGCGCTTGTTTTCCGTTTCAAGTCCACAGTAATATGAAATACCCAAAAGGTACGTATTCAGAATTTTTATCCGTTATTTTCCGCTCGTAATTGTACGTACGTACTGTACGTACGTACGTGCAACTGATCCAGCCGGCACTTCTGATTTTTGGTATCTTTATGTAGGAAGTTTGATTTGACCTAAGACTATCGTCAAAGTACTATATTATTTCGGGCCAACAATACAAATTCTGCAAATCATTAATAAGAAAAACGAACTAATAGAAAGATATTCGGATTCTGTAAATTCAATGTGTGTGATTAGAAAAATGCATCGTAAAATTCGCAATTGCAGAATTCTGGACATCCTAATTCAAGAAAAAAATCTATTTAAATCCTTACCACATGTCCGAATCGAATAAATTCGACTCTTTAATCCAGAACGATTATATACAATATTTTGAACGGTAAACTCTTAAGAGTTGTAAGGTAAACCTAGTTTTTGAGTTTAACCATAGTTTAATCCTAAGTTCCTCCTCATTGGCTATTATATTTAGTTTCACCAATTTTCCCTAAAAAAAGTGACATATATTGTATAAATCGTTTTTAATAAAATATAAAGTAGAAAAACTTCATTAATTTACCTAAAACTGTCGGGTTCTCCAAGTTATTACATGAGTGCTGTCAAGGTAACTGCCAAGGGAAAGGGCGCCTCGGTTTTTTTAATTATTGAATCAATATAATTACTTATATTATACAAGATGCTATTGATACAACGTATCAATATTTACATTTCGTGTTGTAAAATGCGGATAATGGTAGGACAGCGGCAAAGAAAGAATATATTAATTAACTCAAATACGTATCGTTTCATCATCAATCACTTCGTAGACATCTTATCTCACATACAATAATTTCATTTCATAATCAATTCACTAGAGATGGGCGATTGATATTACGTATGATTACTTATTAACGATAAACATTACCAAAAATTTTTTTTTATTAATAATAAGTAAAAAAGGTAGTGGTGTTTGCAGAATGTGTCTGTTAGATTTTTAAAAATTATATCATTCATATTACATTTGTCAATCGTAGTCAATCGTAATAAGCAATAATTAGTAACAATACATTAAAAAAGTAAGGGGCAAAAAAAAAATAATAATAATTATTACTTATTTTATTACCTTGTCCATCACAATTAATTTACAAGTTTATTTCATACACCGATAACTTATTTCATAAATTGACAGCAAAACACCTTAACAACCTAACCCTATTGACAATGTTCGGAATTATTTTTTGGTATTAGTTGTCGATGAAAAAAATAAATTATTTATGAAACGAATTTATTGGTGAATTTATTATCTATGAAATAATCTTGCAGGTGAACCAATTGTTTTGTAAAACATTCAAGAAATGGTTGTCTACTACGAAGTGAATAACGCCGTCAAATTACCTGTACACAAGTCTTAAAAGAGAACGGAGTAGAAGTAAAACTCTCAATTTAGAATTATGTAGACAATTTCGTTCGCGAAAATTTTTTTTAACAAATGTCTAGCCAAAGTAAGTTAGTGATTAATAATTGATAATGTCATACTGTATGGCAAATTTTCTGCTCATTTTATATATTATGACGAACATCCATCTGAAATCTAATTTTATAATATATATATATATGTAATTATATAATTATATAATTATTATAATAACAACCTTACTATACACAGAATCATCATACATATAAATAACAATAGGTATGAAAGGGTGACAATTATATGTGCAGAAACAAAGGGGCATATAACTATATTAGTTTGATCTAGAATGATAATCCAAATATATTTCTTGGCCTTTTTCCTAAAAACTAATTTCGATTTTTTATTCGATTGCATTGAATATGAAAGGAAATTCTTTATGCATGACAAATTTAGAATTCAAAAAAAAATTTTTTTTTTTTTTTTTTTTTTGTGATAATGACACAACAGTGTGTATCAATATTTCCAAAAACTTAATTACCGTAAAATTTTTTTTTCTATTTTTATCTCAAAAATCACCAAATTTTTTTATAGTATCAATTTAACTAAAAAAGTAAATTACTACAAATTGACAAGTTTGTTATTCATAAAAAGTTTAAAAATAACTGCGTATCACTTGTGATGGGAACTTTTGACTGATTTGCTCTTAGAGTTAGGACGTGGCTGTGTTTGATTATCTAAACTTCAGTCATCTGAATCATGATCACATGGTCAGGCTGGCCAGAATTAACAAATTTGTATCAAATTTACCTAAAGATAAAAAAATATCCGAATGAAGGTTCGAATCGAAGTTGAATTACACACATATTGGTTCCAAGGTCTTTTTGTACTTGGACTCGGCTCGATTTTTTCGGATCTTTAAAGGGAATTAGCAATAAAAATGTCCACCCGATAATTTTGCTATAAACTATATTGCCGCTTGGTTATTTGGTCGACTAACACCAATTTTTAACAAAAAAGGCTAAAAGTTACAAAAATTGCTACGTATAGACGTATATTTTAATATATATTTTAAAGGGAAATTCTATTTTCATCCGATATATAATTTTTATTATATTATATAATACAAACTACTATAACAAACTAAAGATTCTATAGATTGGTTAGTTAGTGGTTAGGGTAATATTAAAAAAAATTATATATTGGGTGACTTTCACCGGGTGAAAATAGAACTTCCCTATTTTAAATGTTATTTTTAATATCTGATATATATATATATAGTATTTATATATATACTTAGTATACTGTATATATTGTATAAAACTATATTTATACTGTATATATTATATCATAAAAAAATATCCAAATCTTACAATAATCTTGATTATTAAATTTTATTTAAATTTAAGTATACATATATAAATTAAAAAAAAGACAACCAAAATTTTTATTACAAACAGAAAAATACTATAATATAATATTTTATAAGTATTGCTTAATTTGCTTTAATTAATATAATTACTCTTTGATTATAATTTAAAAATGGTTTAAACAACAATTGTATATTTAGTGCACTATGTTAAAATGTTCTGTACAATAAAAAAAATCTTATTTAGTTTTGATTCTAAAGCTAATTTTAATTCTATTTTTAATATTAATACAATAAAATCTCTATAAATTCACTCTTTATAAATATATATACTCTCTAAATGCATATTTAATCTTTGTAATGCCACCGAATTTGATTTTTGAAAAAGACCTATTTCAGGTTCATTAGAGCAAATTATAATTTTTTATAAGGAAGAGCAAATAAAATTTATATATTTATATTTCTTATAATTTCATCTATTCAAAAAAAGTATCAAAATAGTTCAGGTTTTAAGTAAAATAGATCAAAAACAATTTCAGGGTCAAATTTTAATTTTGGGTTTTCAAGCCTGAAATAATTTCATCCTCATGTATAATCAGGACCCAGACATCTCTCATATAGGATTTTGGCCAATTTGCTAAAAATAACAAACCAATATTTACTTAAATAACTTCTGATTCAGTAATCAGAATTGAAAAAACTTTTTTTTATTAGATGTGCCTTACTGAAAACTTTATTTTAAAAAAAGCTCATTAAATTGGACTACTGGATGCCAAAATAATTGCCAAAAACAGTTTTTTTACTTCTTAAATTTTGAGATGTTTTGCTGAAATGTATAATGTATGATTTCTGTTCTAGATGCCAATGTTCTCTTTGAACCAAATATATGTATAATTTCTATAAATGAATATTTTTTATATTTTTTAAATAGAAATAATTTATTCATCACTTAGGTGAATTATTCACTCCCTCACCTATTTTTTTAATAATAATCTAATCTTAAATATTAGCTAATTAGATTAGAAAATATTATTAGATATAAAATTGTACAAACAATCTTTTTTGTTAGAACCTAAAAAGTAGTTTTATAGGCAAAATGTTAAGATATTAGCAATTTTTTAAAAAATTTCTGTTTTGTTACATAAAGATATTATATGTTACACCTAATCCTGCATGCTTATTGGATAATTATAAAAAGGATAAAAAATATCAAATCTTATTCTGGATGAAACATAAATATACTCTTTTAAATATATATTGTTAAAGTTTAAAATTTTTTAAGTAGTTTTTTCTTTATTAATAGGACCCCAGATATCTTTTATATAAGTCATAAATAGATTTTGGCCAATTTCAATCTAATTTGCTAAAATAATACTATATTTACTTAAATAACTTTTGATCTGGTTATCAGAATTGAGTAAACTTTTTTTTGTTAAATGTGCCTCACTAAGAGCTTTATTTAAAAAAAAAGTTTATTCAAATTGAACTACTAAATGCCAAGATAATTGCAAAAAACTGTCTTCCAAATTTTAGAATTTTTGCTAAAAATATAAAATATAACCTCTGTACTAGATATCTGGAGTCCTTTATTAATTAATTGAACTACTAAATAATAATTATATCCTAATATATTTTATTTGTATTAGAGTTGCAGGTAAAACTAATTAATTTTATCAAATAAAACTAGTGCACTACAATAGCTATATTGGTTAAACTAGTAAACTAATGAAATAGTGATAATAGTATATTTGGTAAAACTTGTAGTGCTAGTGAAACTAGTAATATTGGTAAAACTAGTGATATTGGTAAAACTGTTAATATTGGTAAAACTAGTGATAATAGTGTTATTCAACAATTTATAATTGTATTTCCAATTCTACCTGCATTATAACTATAATTTCAGATCTGAAAAAAAATAGTAAATTAGTATTGCAGTTAGTGTTTCACATAATTCGAACTAGGCGGGTATTTTTAAAGATCTGGACCTGGTCCAAACATCAATTTGATCTAAAATTAGGACCCAAACTCATATCACTTAGATCTGGATTCAGTCCAGATCCATAAAATTTCAAAATTTATAAATACTATAGCAATAGTTGACAAAGCCCTAGTGTCCTTGCTAAAAAAAAAAATAATTATAGCTATTCTCATAAATTCTAAGATACTTGATAAAATTAGTTGAATGATTTTTCATTAACCAAAAAAAATTTTGTTTTTTTAATTAAAATTTTCTATTTTATAATTTAATTTAATTTTTTATTTTTTTTTTTTTGGCAATTCTGCCTTTATTCACTAAAGAATGCGCATGCTTTTACATACAAAGGTCTTCAACTACTGCCTTTAACCCTTCTTTTTCTACAATAAAGACTCAACTGACTACTATAAAGTGCCCAGATGCGATCTGCTACAGCAACCTTTTTCCTATCCTTAGGCCTTCAACTCACTGAAGAAACTCTCCCGGATCGCTAGATAGTGGCCACTAGCCTTGTCAAGATTGTGTTAAGTTTGTTTACCAACAGGTTTGTAAAGCCCAGACCATATAATTTAATTTATTAAAAAAAGAAAATTCTGAAATCAGCTAATTATCAATATAATAGGACCCCAAAATATACATAGATAGATCAGATTAATTATAAAATTACCAAAAATAAAAGATCTGCAAAAAAAACCTCAAAAATAATAAAAAATTAATATAAATAAAAAAGATCTGTATAAAAAATACCAAAAATAAGCAAACTAATAATATCTGACCAAGGCTACGTAAAATTTGAAAATAAATTTTTCTAAAATTTCTAAATATTTGCACAAAATTCAAATAAATCCAAATTTTTTGAATGTTTAACAATATAGTATTTATAAATAAAAATATTTTTATTGGTCCAAACCTACCTTTTGACTGCATATAATAATTAATAATTAGGGTACCAGGTCTACATTCTAGGGACACAGATTATTACTAGTCATATGATATGGTCTAAATTATATATTTCAAATTTTTCTAAATTTTTGCTAATACACAAATAAAGATTTGAATTTTGATATTCAAAATTTTATATAGCTCTGTACTTGATCTATCTATATATATTTTGGGGTTCTAATCTAATAAGACCAGCCTGAGTATTATCTGAGCAGATTTTTTATTAGTTTGAACCCATGTCAATTCTGATAAATTAAGGGTTTAAACCAGGAATGATAATTTTCTGCAAAATACAGAATATTACAAAATTTGCAGAATTCACCTATTTTTGTATAAAATGGATTTTATTACAAATAATTGCAAAAATGATCTAAAATTTAACCAGTATCCAATTAAATTGCAAGTTTTGGTAGAGAAATTCAGAAGAATAGGCAATCAATTGACACAAAATAAAAGTATAGTTGTTGGAACATAAGTATTAACCCAAGTTTTGAGTACAAAACAGAAGTTTTTATTGTAGAAATTTGTTAATATTTTATTTTGCATATAATTGCAGAAATTAAATTTAATTATTACAGAATTTGAGTTTAATCACACAGAAAATTATCGTCCTGGTTCGAACTCAGTCTGTCAACAAAATGGACTAGATTCCAAACTGGACCCGGATCTTTTGTGAAATACTAATTGTAGTATAAATTCAATTTTTTTCTTATAATAAAAAAAAAATTGGATTCTTTTTTTTAGTAAAAGAAAAAAGATATAACCATATTTTTTAAATATTTTGATATTTCTTAAAATAGTTGGAAGCTAAAATTGAAATTGGTGATAGTTTAAAAGGTATTGAAAGTTAAAAAGGTATCAGACATTGAAGTAGATAGTTAAAATTTTAAGTTGAATTCAGAAGTTCATCACAGTTCAAAGATATAATATATCTATAAGCACTAGTTAAAGCTATAAAAGCATTTTTAAAGTTCAAAAAGCCTTTGAACCTATAATAGTAAAGCCTACTTTCTAAAAACAATATTAACCTGAAAAGAAGTTGGTAATACAAAGGTAATAAATAATAGTTGTCATATATTTACAATACAATTAAAAAAAATATTAATATAGTATTTATTTACAAGTCAAAATACAGAGCTATCTGTGTCTGAACTAAAAGAAATTTATAAAAATACAAAGATTCAAACCACTTATAAAGCAATACAAATATAGGTTCAGGCACTAGAAAAGTTCTATTCTAATATTGAATTTGAAGGTAAAATTGAAAAGTTAATTTAAACCTGATTTTGAAAAAACAATTATTAAAATTTATATATGCAATAATAGTATAGAGTATCATGTATTCTCCATAAGGTGTTGTATTGGTGATTTGAAAACATCTTAATATAAATTAAAAGTCTGTAAATATTCTTAATTCCAAAGTGTACTTCAAATTAAATAAGGTTATTAATAGAAAATTGATAAACCTTTTTGAAAAAATTTGGGCAAACATGTTAGTGCTAATGATCTAATATTAAATGAGGTTGAACAAATATTGGACTACTTTACAATGCAATATAATATACTAGAAGGCTTGTTATGAAAATTTTTTTTTACAATACAATGCTATTGGCATTATACAAAGTAAACATTATTCTTTGCAAATTAATAATTTTTTTAAAAAATTTAATAGTGAACTTGATATCAACTTGTTTAAATTTTAAATGAATCAGCAAGACCTTAATAATTCTGTTATATAAGCTAAGGATATCAGTCTATTCAACAATACAAGCATCAATGATAATTATAAATTTTAATTTTCCAAACGCCTGATAAGGGGAGTAACAAAAATCAGGTGATTTTTTAGGGGGGGAGGGGGTAAAAAAAGTTGAAATTATATATAAGAACCTGACTATTTATATATTAAGGAAGAGGGAGGGGGTAGGCCTCTGATAAAAAATAATCAGGTGATTAATGACACTGCCCTAATGACTATAACAAACTTTTATTTAAAGCCAATAACTTTGAATTCAAATAAAATTTGTATATTGTAATTTTTGTGATAATAAATTTCTATTTACTAACTTTTTTTTTTGTTAGTAGAATTCAGTAAACAATAGTACTATTTACATGGTCTTGGTGAGAAAAATTAAAAAATATTTTAGAGTTATTTGTGAAACTATGAACATTCAAATTGGAACTCAAAATATCTCAAATTACTTGAAAAGAAAAAAATAGCTATCTCTTAATTGTATTGTAGACAAATTTGCTTACAAACTTTTTATAAATTTAAATTTTTTGAATAAAATCTTAAATATTGTTTTAGATATATAATTTCTAAGTAAAATATTTAATTTTAGATCTATTTTATCAGCTTTGTTAAGAAAAATTTTTTAAATATATTAAAAAACTTTAGTATAATAAAAGTTTAAAATATACATATTGGTACTTTAAAATTTTTTCTTTAAATTTTTCTAAATTTTATAGTTTCTATTTATAAAAAAAATAGTTACTTCTAATACAAAACTTAATTTTTACAAGTAAATTACTTAAAGTGCAATAATGAAAGTTGTAATCCTTTATATAAACTACAATATTGTATTAGAAACTATATTTTTTAAAACCAATATTTAAAAAATTTACCAAGATATTTTTTTAGTTAAGAAATTTTTTTAAATTTTAATATTTTTAGCTTATAAGCAATATAAACATTTTGTTTTATAATATAAATATAAATAATACAATATTATTGTACCAAATTTTATTTAAATATTTTAAATAATTAAAAAAACCGATCAGAGATATTTTTATAGTAATTATATAGGCAAATTTGTTTGCAAACCTCTACAAATTAAGGGATACAATTGTTAAATAAGCTCAGAAACTTAGATTAGTCATGATGTTAATTACAAGACACAAATTTCAAAAAGGTCTTGCTATATATGAATGCCTGAAAGCAGTAACACATTATGAAGGTCTTAATAGATTTATCAATGCTATATTATATATCATTTATTATATAAACATTTGATTAATTTTTTTTATAAGCTTCTAGTAATTATAATAACAATGATAAGCTTAGTGATTATAATGATCATGATGCATCTGATGACTATGAAGCACTCAAAAAGCAACAAGAAGTAGCACTAGCATCTGGTGATTTCTCTCTTGCAAGTTTACTATTTTGATGAAATAACTTAAGGCTTTAGTGAATGCATTTGATAGTCTTAAAGTATTTCCTAATAAATCAAGTTATGTTTTGGATAAGCGTAATCAGAATATTCTTAAAATAGATAATCAAAAAAAGAAAGCTAATAGTGAAAAAAAGGATAGTTAAAAAAAAAGATTATAAGTAGTAAAATAAATTTAAAAAATTAAGAAGTTTTTAAAAAACTTTTTTCAGAAAATACTTTTAATAATTGTACTTTTAATTTTTAAAATTAAATATATTTCTATTAAATTTTTATAATTATAAATAAAATTGTATTTAATTGCTTTTGTAATTTTTATTTTTTATATAATAAGAATTTCTAGTAATTTTGGTTTAAATATTACTTTTGAGCCAAATAATTTTAATCTAATTGTTATACAAATTTTAAATATTCAGTATTATATTATAACATGTTAAAAAATAATATACAAAAACTGCATTATAATCATATAAGTTTGTTGAATAAATTGTAATAATGGTGAAACTATAATATGGATAAACAAAAATATTAATAAAACTTTTTCATCTATATTACTAGTTCACTAGTACTACTCACATTACTAGTATTAGTTTTTACTTATATTGAAATAGAATCTTAGTAAATTTAGAATCAATAAGTTGATTCTAAATACACTTATAATAAAATAAAATTTTAAAATTCACTCAAATTAGTAAAGAATTTCAAATTAACTTAAAAGTGATACTGAATCTATTTGGTATATATTCAATTAAAAATATAAATTAATTTAATTAGCAGTTATAATATTTATGTATATGCTCTCAATTATTAATTGTTTAATATCATATCATTAGTAAAACTGCAACTAGTATAAAATTAATGGTTATTTATTCTTTATAATTTTTATTGGTTTATTTTTTAAACAATTATTTATCAATTTAAAATCTTTAATTTATAAAAGGAAAAAGTTTATAAAACTACTTAATGAATTTAATAATTTATTCACTACAAAGAAAATATTTAATAAAAAATATTTAATTAATATAATAATTATTAGTTAATTTTTTTTCTTTTTGTTTATACAATGGAATTTACCTAAAGCCATCACCTTTTAATTATAAAAATTTTAAATTGTTATAACTCTTTGATATTTAAAAATTTTTTTGTTAATTTAATAGCTTATTGCTTAAATTATTAAACTACCAATAAATTTTTTAAATATTTTTTTTATTTTTAGACCATTATATTAATCTAAATTTATATATGATTCAAAAATTTTGGCGTTTATATATAAAAAAACATAACAAAATTTGAATTTATTAACAAAATTTTAAATATTATTAATTAATTTTAAAATTGTATTAGGTTTTTCGGCATTTTTATTGGATAATTAGATTATACTGCAGCTAAAAAATTGGTGCCTATATATAAAATATGTTGGCTTTTTAGGTAAATTCCACAGTATTAATAAATTAGTATTATAATAAGTTAAAAAAAATGGTTTGCTTATAAAAATAAATAAGTTTTTAGCAAAAAAACAGAAATTTTTAATATAATAACAGTATAAAGACAATCTTTAAAGTTCTTATTTTATTAATAGTATAAATATAATCTATTAATATAAGAGTTTTTACTAATTTATTTTTTTTGAACCAAAAATAAGGGTTTTTCTATTCATCTCTGGCCTATTAGCCAATTAAAATAAGTGAAAGTCACGTGACCCATTTTTTTGTATCGCTGACTAGTCGGAAGGGCTTGTGCAACCTGATATCTGACCTTACTTTACGGGCTTGACATTTTCACCACGGACCGACCAATCAAATTCAATTACAAGAAAAATATTTGAAGTTTTTTTTATACGAAAAATTTTCTTTAGGCATTATTACACGGCAACCCTTCACCAATGATGCCCCAAAATCATCGATTATTTAATTCTTTTGAGTTTATTTTATTATATTTATATTATATTTTTGTCACTTATAACGATTTAAAAAAAAAAAAAAAAACAGGTGCAAAGAAACGAACTACAAACTCATAAGAAACGAACTACAAAATCGTGCAACTATTGCAAAAC